>ML014216.1:0-64707 GCA_003615045.1 Caulochytrium protostelioides | reverse complement strand
TACTTCTTGTTCTTGGCCTCGCCCGAGAAGGCAAAGTTGTTCTCCGGCTTGCCGTCGGGGATCTTGTAGATGCGGAACCACTCGTTGGTGGCGCGCAGCAGACCCGGCAGCACCTTCGCGACGTCCTCGATGTCGTTCAGCTTGCTCGCGAGCGGGTCGTTGACGTCAATGGCAATGATCTTCCAGTCGGTCTCGCCCTCGTCCAGCAGCGCCATGCAGCCCAGGACCTTGACCTGCTTGACCTGGCCGACGTAGCCGACCGCCTCGCCAATCTCGCAGATGTCCAGGGGGTCGTTGTCGCCCGCAGCCTTGGTGTCGGGGTGCACGACCGTCGGGTCCTCCCACGTCTGGGGAAGCGCGCCGTAGTTCCAGATGTAGCCCTTGTGCGGGAAGCAGTTGCGGACAAAGCGGAGCTTGCCCTTCTTGATGTCCTGCTTGATCGGGTTGAACGCGTCCGTCTTGGAGATCTCCATCTTGGCGTTCGTCCAGCGCGGCACCTCGACGACCATGTTGAGGATGCCGTTGGCCTTGTCGGCCCACAGCGGGATGTCGTGGAAGGGCGAGACGACTTGGCCCGCCTGATTCTCAATGAACACGCGGTAGTGTGGTGTGTTAGCTCCGCCTACAACGCGAGCCCGGTACGCAGCCATCCTGTTATGATGCAGCGATCGGGTAGACCAAGGCGAGGCGACGGGTCCTGTTACGACAGCCCCACCACGGCAAGCGGTAGATGGCATGGTGAGCGAGCGATGCGGGCGTGATAATGAGGGCGAGACTGAGGAGACGGCCTCTGCCATCGATGTCACCGGCAAGACGACCCGTGTCGCCCGCGCGGGACGATGACGAGCGGCCCCATACCAGGAGGCCATGGCATGCTGTGTTGCTCGTTGCCGCAGTACCATGATGCACAACCCGAAAACGGTGAAACCAACCGACAGCGCGGAGAGAAATAGAGAGAGAGAGGAGTAGTGCCGCGAGACAGAACCGCGAGTAATGCGTCGCGCCTCATCATCATGTGGATTAGGACCCTGCTCGCCCTTGCCTTCGTCCGCGAGACCGGGAGTATTGTGGAGGGCATGATGAAGCTGCAACCGTAAAGGTGGCGACGCGCAGGAAAGGCTCGCCCAGGGGCGGTTGGACGTGCCTGGGCCCACTGGGCGGCACGTGGAGCGGTCACGCCTTCAAGCGCCATGCCGTTACGCAGTTTGGCCGTGGAGTCGTGGTGCTGTTGCGAACGGATGCCATGACGAGGGCACGGCGAATCGCAGCGCGCCGGATAGGGACGCTCGTCATGGTTCGGAGCCGCCCGCGCGTTCGCTCCGCCACGCAAGCGTCCCAAGTGGACGGCCCTAGCCGCCGACCGGGGCCCGAACACCCGCCGGCGCAGCCGGCATGCCCCACTAGCTCAAGCGCAGGCTCGGCAAGGCCCCGAGCGGCGTCCCGTGGCGATGGCGATGCCTCCCGGCAGGTCCGGCGTCTCCGAAAGGCGGAGCGACCGGCGGCAGCACGCAGCCACGGCCAGCGGCGTGGACGACACGCGATGCTGCTGCCGCTGCCAAGAGAGACATCGCGGACATCGGTGTTCATGCGCCCGACGCGAGGTGCAGATGTTCTGACAGCATATCAGCATAGAATAAACTCTCTCGTGGACCTGGGCGAGGTGGGTATTTCGGCGTCGACCATGGCCTCTAGCTTGGCGGGGTCAGGCATTACTTTGCCGCGGCGATCCGGTGTCCCGTCTCTTGGCATCGGCATTCTGCTGTGAAGCGCCATCTTCAGCGCCCGCCGTCTTCCGCTTCCCACTCCCTTTTTCCCAGTTAGTGCTATCAATCTACACGAGGTGCGAGCCCGACCAGGTCCCGGCGCAGTCTATCGCCCGCATTGCCCCCGCGACGCCCTACATGGCGACTCGCTCGGGTCCCTCGAGAGCTCCGTGAACATATCTCCGACCCCGTGCCACCCTCGCGGCTATTCGCTGTAACAGGTCGGCCTCCAAGCTCACCGCGCGCCAGCGAGCGCGCCGGTTGGTGATCGTAACCGTGCTGGCGGGCGTCAACATCGGATCTGCGGGGGAGACCGGTCGCTGACCTGATCACGTGTGGACGCCGTGGGAGAATGATCCGGGGACCGCCGCTCCGCGCGGCCCGTGTCCCCGCCGGCAGCACCGAAGAACGAATCCGCGTCTTTCTGCGCGTGCGGCCCCCGGCGCCGTCAGATACAGCATCAACATCCATATCAACATCAGCATCGACTTCTTTACGACGCCACCCGCAGGCGAGCGCGACGCCATCATGCGTAGTGACGACGCTGACCGATGAAACCGACGCGGTATCCAGCCACGCCGGCCGCCGGGGCTCGACCGGCTCCGAGCCAAAGACTAAGCACGTGGTCTCGATTCCCAATCCGCGGTCGCTTGACGAGCGGCTCGCTTATCGGTTCGATCGGATTCTGGACGCGGAGGCGCAGCAGGGCGATGTGTTCGACGCGCTGAAGGACCGCGTGCTACGCGCGGTGCATGTCGGCCACAACGCATCGCTGTTCTCGTACGGTCAGACAGGTAGCGGCAAGACGTGGACCACCAGCGGGACCATGCAGCACCCGGGACTCGTCCCGCGCCTTGTGGACGCGCTCTTTGCCCTTCCTCAAGCGACATTCGCCTCGGCGACGGCGACGACAATAATGACGACGACGAATACGCCCAGCACGACGATCGAGGGGCTCGAGCTGGCGTTCAGCGTGATGGAGATCTACAATGAAAAGATTTACGATCTGGGCCTCCCCGCGCCGTGCTTGACCGGGCCGGGCCTCGACCTTCGGGAAGGGGCCGACCGCAAAGTCTATGTGGCGGGTCTGAGCGACCATACGATGACGTCCCTCGCCGACTTCAATCAGTTCTACAGTGCGGCGCTTCAAAATCGACGGACCGCGGCCACGAAGCTGAACCATGAGAGTTCACGGTCCCATTTCATTCTGCGCATCAAGGCGAAGCTAACTAAGCGCGTGCCTCTCTCCAGCAGCCCCGCTGGTGTTTCGCGGACGGTGCCAAGACGGACGCCGCCAAGACGGACGCCGCCGCGGATCCGTCCAACGCCCGATGCCTGCAAAACGCAGATCTGTGAGTCGACCCTATTTCTCGTCGATCTGGCCGGCAGCGAGGACAACAAGCGCACGGCGAATGTCGGCCAGCGCATGATTGAGTCACAGAACATTAATCGCAGTTTGTTTACGCTGTGCCAGTGCGTGGTCGCGCTCAACAAAATGAACCCCAGCGGCGCTGGGGGGGTGGGCAGCAGCACCAGCAATGGACCTCATGTCCACGTGCCTTTCCGCAACTCCAAGATCACGCGTCTACTCAGCGACGCGTTGGGCGGGAATGCGCTGGGGATCATAATCGCGTGCATCTCGCCCGAAGCCCAGCATCTCGCGGACACCTACAACACTCTCGAGTTTGCTCGCAAGGCCTCGCGTATCGCGACGGTCGTGACTGTGAATGCGCCGCCACCACCGACTGCCGCGTCTCTGATCGCCGCGCCCCCGTTGGCGTCGGCGTCGGCTGCATCGACTGGCCTTGCAGTTTCAGCCCATGAGAAGACGCTTTCGCGCGAAGCGCGGTTACAACGCTTCAGAGAGCGACAGCAAGCGGCGTCCGGTCTGTCGGCCACTGGCGTCGCCCCGTCCGCGGCACGGCCTCCGTCGCCGACCAGCAACACCAGCACCGGCGGTCCCGCGACCGCGCGCCGGTATGTGGCTGCGGCAGCACCGTCGTTGAAAAGGGCGCGCCCGCTGTCGCCCGCCGATCCGGCCGTGACGGGCACGGCGTGCCAGGCGCCGAAGCGCGCGAAATCGATGTCTGCGACACTCCCGTCCACGGCGGCGGCGGCTCAGACGCCGGGAGCGGCGGCGGCATCAGCGGGCCGTCCGATGGTCCCGCTGACGCCGCGTACGCGCCAGATCACGACGCTGCGGCTGATGGCACAGGCTGGGGACCACCAGGCCCGCGGCCAAGCGAATGCCGCGAGCGCGTGCTATCGCCAGGCCCTCGCGCTGACCCTCGACCCGGCCCTGCTGGAAGCCACCGGCGGCGCCTCGTCGGGTCACGATCGGGCATCGCTCAGTCTGTCGCTTGACGCTTCGGGCCCGGCCATGTCGGGCCCGGCCATCGGCACGATGAACGGCGACACGCGCGACGACGACGACCACCGCATCCTGGCCGTCCTGAATCATGGCACCGTCAAGGAGCTGCAGTCCCTGCACACGGTCGGCGCAAAACGCGCCGATGCGATCTGGCATGCGCGGCAGATCCAGCCGTTCTCGTGCCGCAGCGATCTGCTCCGCGTGCCGGGGATGACGGTGAACCTCATTGACCGCCTCTGGGCGAGCAACGCGCATCACCCCGCCACGGCGGGCGCGTCCGCTCAGGCGACGCGGCGCCGCCCGCCCGCCGCCGCACCCGCTGCCGAATCGACGCGCATCACGTCGATCGCCGACGCCGGCGCGCAGGCCGCCTCCAGCGAGGCCGACTCCGACGATACCGCTTCATTACCCTCCTCGCTGTCGTGGGCCTGCCGAGAGGGGAGCGAGGCGTCCGTTTCGGAGCGCGAGGCCCGCGCATCCGAGGCGGGCTCGCCAGGCGTGCCCGGGGCCCGCCGGCTCGGCCGGCCAGAAGGGAAACGGGGACCGGAAGAGGGCGCCGGGGCGCCGTGGAGCGCGGCCTCGGCGGCTCGGGTGGCCGGCACCGGAGCTGAGGCGGCCCCCGGGGCCTCCCGGGCGATGGCCGCCGCGACGGCTGCCTCCCCGAGCGATCCCGCCGCCACAAGCGCCCCCGTGGTCGCCACCCTGCCGGCCCTCGCCCCCGCCGCCATGGTGTAAGGACGCGGCGCTTCACGGCTGTTCAGGCTGCAGAGCCCCCCTCCAGCGCACGCGCCCGGCGATCCCAACGACGGACGCCGTCACCGGGCTCGTACCGGGTCCCCTCCCCGACTCTCACGTCTTCGCCTCATATGATCACTCCTGTATGTATGGACATCGCTGACCCGTCTGCCGCCGCCACGCAGAGGACGTTGCACAGACTTGCTCACCACTCTCACGTCTAGATACTGTTTAACCGCGTCAGGGCATCGCGGACCGGACGTGCCATCGATCCAGAGACCGAAGCCAGTGTCTCGGTCACCGTCCGTGCCAGGGGACCCAGCTCGAGGACCTGCTGGCGCGTGTGGTCCGGCTGGGAGAGCAGCTCACGCAGTGCCGTACGACGCCGTGACACGCGAGACCGCCGTTCCGTCCGTGACAGACTGGCACCGCTCGACATCGACGCTGAGTCGTCTGACGTCATGGCCCGGTCAGATGAAGTCAGCCGTGGTTTCTTGGATCGGCTGGCGCTCACAGCGTGATGCCGACGATCGCGATGGCGATGCGATGGTCCTCCCCGACGTCTTGGAGAGGGAGAACGCATGGCCCTTGATCGTCGTGCATGATGTCCCGTCGATCGGGAGAGGCCATCTGATATGGCAGGAACGTCTGTTTCAGCATGACGGTGTGCATGGGATCGGTGATTTTGGCGGGATCGGGGCCTATGTCGATCCTGCGAGTCATGACGTGACGCCGTCACCTCGTGGTGTGACGGACGTCCCCGATGGGGCGACGGTTCCCGTGAAGTGCCTCGGTGAGACCTTCGTTTTTTGTGGGAGCGTCGCTGCGAACCAACTTCTGATGAGGGATGGGACCGCGGAGGAAACTGCAGAGGACGACGCGAGTGGAAGTCGGAGCGTGAGCGGGAGCGAGAGCGGTGGTGCCTGCTGGTCCGGCGGGGATGGGCCTCATCCATCGAGCTGATGTCAGAGCGGCATGATGCCGTGTCGTCGGAGTCTAATGAGTCACGCCATCGTGAGGGGCTCTGGCTACGTTGGGACTTGATCCGGCTGGTTCGACAGCGCCATCGACCGCTCGACGGCCCGTCGACTCGCATGCGCGAACGACTGCCTGAGCCTGAGCGGGTATGTGAGGGGACGTGGGCCGTCCATGACGGACCTGATGAAGAGTAAGCCAGTGGCCCCAACGATGCGTGGCGATCGAGTGGATGCTGTGAGGCGCGATCACTGTGACCACTGCCAGTACCGAAGGGCGGAGTCGGATCGGTCGCAGAGTGCGGTAGGATCTGTAATGACTTCGAGCGCTGCCGCGAGCTTTGGGATCTGGATGTCGTTTTTCGGGATGACGATGACGGCGAGGGGTTACGCTGCGCGGTGCGGTCGCCGCCGCGGTCACTCGGAGATGTCACATCGTCTTCACTCGGCGAGGCACGTGCGATCCACTGACGCCATGCTTGATTTTGTGCATGATAAGGACCGTGGATCCGAGTGGAGCCGACGTCATTTCGGTCTCGATCCGTACCGTCGCTGGAGTGCTCGGCTGACGACAGTGACCCGACGGTCTGGTATGTCATACTTTGTCCATCATTACTGCTCCCGGATCCATCTGACGATTCGCCATGCTCAAGCGTGTCATGAGAGACCGATGAAGCAGATGTTGTCTCCGATCGGGTCGAGGCCGAGCCCGAGCCCGAAACCGAAACCGAAGAAAACGACGTAGACGAAAGGTGGTGGTGGGTCGAGCGCCGTAGATCGGGAGATGGTTTCGTTTTCCAAGTCCGGTTCACGAGGGCCGATGATGCAACGCCGTTCCCTGGAGGCGCTTGCGGGGCCGCATGCTTCCGTGTCGCCGACTGCCAAGAAGGGCCACGAATGCGCGCTGCAGCCTTAGGTGAAGGCGGGGGTCGACGTCGTCGTGTTTCACTCTTCGGACTCGCGTGGTGGTGCTTCGGTGGTATGATACCCACGATGTCGAGGTTGCAAGCGTGCGGCGTCACTGACGGCGACTTGATCGGATAACGACCACGACGGCGATCACTGCTGGGAGGCGGATGAGGGGAGTCCGACCGGTCATGATGTTTTGATGTCGAATAAGACGGCAGAGGTGATAGCATGGTGAGGTCGGGCGATGTCAGCGTGATCGATGCTAGGGGTATGACACGACGTCACATGGTCGCTTCCGTATCATTCCGCACCAGTCACGCTCGACCATCGAGGTGGCCGTATGATGCTGATCGGAGTCAGCCTCGAAGACACACCGATGAGACGCTGGCCGGTCTCTCGCTCTGCGGCAACAGGTGATGGGATAGAGTGGACGTATCCCCTCCTTTCGTCATGATCCCTCGTCCACGTCCGCCCTGGCCACACAATGACATCATCTCAGACATGTCTTCCGACGTTGGTCTGAGGGCCATGGGGCGCTGGGAATGCAGCGGCCGCCGTGGCCCGCGCTTGCTCGTTTTATAGGCATCGGCCCGAAATAAGCTTTTCTCTCTCTCTCTCTCTCTCTCTCTCTCTCTCTCTCTCTCTCTCTCTCTCTCTCTCTCTCTCTCGATAATAGGGGGGAAGACCCGCGATCGATACGTAAGGACACACGCTGTCATCGAATTGCGCCGCGAGACACGATGCAGATAGGTTATCTCCCACGTGGATCGCACGTGGGTTCAGTGGACTTGTGGACTTGTGGACTTGTGGACTTGTGGACTTGTGGACTTGTGGACTTGTGGACTTGTGGACTTTGAGCCTCCGGGAGCATTGATCATCGCACGCGTCAGTGTTTCAAGAACGAATGCCAGGGATCGAGCGGCGTCACCGCCAAGCGAGGCTCTGGCCATCAGAATCGGAAAGGCGCTGGGTCGAGTCGCCGTAGGCTCCGTCGATCTGACGGCGACCGCGGTTGGCGGGGCCAACCATCCGAGCGAACCGTCGTCGTGGCCGTCGTGGTCATATGAATCCTCCCCAGGCTCCTTTTCCTCTGTCGGCCGATGCGTGAAGAGAGGATCGGTTCTGCTCGGCCCTTGAGCCCCCCTCAGGCCTAGGCGATACGGCCCGGCCCGGCCCAGCACGTGCTTCGCTGGAAAAGGGCCGTTCTTGTCGGTCCACACGAGGCATGTGGTGACGAGTCAATTTATTTTTTCCTGGTGATGCGAGCGAGCGGACGATGCTCAGACGGGGATGGAGCACCGCGTTCCGACCAGACCCCAGCTGCGGCCTCCAGCGCCTGGCGCTCTCCGCCGTGGATGTCCAGTCACCCGAGAGAACCCGTCGACCCCGTCTCATCGGTCTTGATGTGGTGGTCCTCGTGACCACGATCGCTTGGGCGACGGCCGCGCTCAGCACGCGAGGCGGAAGCGGCGTGGGCCTCGAGGAGGCCCCCCCGACCCGCGCGCCACCGCAGGGCCCAAGCGGCGCTGAAACGGATGCGCGCTCGCGGGTTGGGGGTGCGCCGGCCTGCCGCGGGGACCCGCAGGACCTGGCGATAGCGAGCGCGTGTCCGGAGGCGTGGTCGGGACGCCCGGTCCCCCGGCCGCCTGGCGATGTCCAGCGCTCCCAGGAGACGACGGAGCGGACTTTTCTTTCTTTTTTTTTTTTATCATGTTCAGGGTCATGGGCTTGGGGTCTCGTTGGAGCGGGCAGGGTGGACCCTCGGAGCGGGTCGTCGCAGGACCGTCACGGGGGGAAGCCTTGGCTGGCAGGGCTGGGACCGAGGAGGGCTCGACCGAGAGCGCGAGAGCCTCGCGGCGCGACGTCCGCTGACGCGTCTTTCCGCTTCTCAGCGGCCATACGAGGCGGTCCCGACGGGCTGCGACGGCGAAGGCGCACGAGCGCCGGAAAGACTCCGCCACCAGGGACGAGCGCGTCGCGGCAAGACGGGCGAGACCGTCGCCGCGGCCGGGGACCCTGAAACGGCAGGTGCTGCGATGCCCGGGCCAGGCGTCGCCCCTCGGTTCGACCGGGCGCCACAGGAGGACGGGTGACGGGCGCCGCCGGCCGGTGCGCTCGTGCGTGCTCGGGCCCCCAGGTATCGTCCGTTCCTTGCCTGGAACCAAGACGCGGGTTGAAAAGCAGTGGCAGGAGCGCGCGCTCCGACGGGGTGCGCGCTCCTGCCACCACCTCGATGCGGACGGGTGTTGACCCTCTTCCGTGGGTACACCCCGCCTCGGTGCGTGCGATCAGCCGCTTCTCCGTCGACACTGACCATCAACGCGGTCCAGGCAGGGTGCCGAGTCGCTCATTGAACGCCGATCCATCGAACGCCGATCGCCATTTTAAGCCGCCTGACCCACCGTCACCAGCGGCCATGACGGGACCGACCGCCGGCCGATCGCCGCTGCCCACCCTCCGCGGTATGACGCGGCTCCTCGCCGCCTGGACGCTGGTCCTGCTGAACCTCGCGGGCAGCCATGCTCGCCCGGCGCTGTCGTCGTGGGACGCTGCCGTGCAAGGCCGCCGCATCGACTCGGAGAGCTGGCGGGGCACCACCAGCTTCGCGCGCACGCCGCCGAGCCTCCGCCTGTTTCACGACGACGCGCCGGGGACACTGACGATGGAGATTGTCTCAGTGCGGCTGGGCCCGCCCCATTTCCCGAACACCGACCCGCATCTGGAGGCCAGTGCGGGCGACGCGAGCAGCAGCGCCGGCATGAGCGGCCCGACGCCCGAAGCAGCGTTCAGCGCTGACGACATGAACCTGCTGCGCCAGCCGATTGTGAGCGTCATGATCGGCGACGACACGACGCCGGCCGAGCCGCACGTGCTCGCCGCCGTGCCGCCGCTCGTCCACGTGACGAGCCCCCCCGAGCTCGGCACGGCGCGCCTGCCCCTGTCGCCCGGCGAGAGCGTCTCGCACACCGATATGGCGACCCTCGGCCTCGGCACCGCCAATGCGCTCTCCAACAACCAGAAGCGCGTCCGCCCGCTCGTCTTCCACATCGCGTCGCTCGACCTGCCCGTCGATTTCCGCATCTGGGGCGCCGTCGGCCCGGCGCTGCCCGCCGACGACACGGCCTCGCCCGCGGCGTCGACGACGCCGCCTGTGCCGGTGGCCACGGCGTCCGCATCGACGGCACCGACCGCCGCGAGCGCGGCGGCCCCCGCCGCCTCCGCTGCGGCCTCGGCCTCGGCCCCCGCTCCGTCGACGCGCGACGACGAGACGCATGACGACGAGGCCGAGGACGACGCGACGGGGAGCACCGTCGTGCATGGCCACTCGCCGACGGCCTCGCCGGCCGCGACGCCCATGCCCCCGGCGCCGCCGGGCGCGGTCCGCGTCCAGCTCCTGGCCGCCATGACGCGCTTCAGCCTCGAGTTCATGAAGACGGGCCCGAACCCGGTCGAGAAGCGGATCCAGCTGTACGCGATGCCGGACCCCGCCACGCACGCGCCGGTGGTCGCGGACGCCTTCCTCGCCGGGATGGAGGTGGCCCCCGACGCGCCGCGCAACGCCCGGCTGACGCGCAACACGCTGGTCCAGATGTCGCCGGCGCCGATCCTGTCGTCGTTCGCGACGACGCCGTTCGCCACGAGCCCCGCGGATCCCGGCCGCGTCGCCATCACGGCGCCCGGCTCCCGACCCTGGGGCTCGCTGCGCGTCCGCTTCCAGTGGGTCCGCGACGACGGTCTCACCGCGCCGCCGCCCAAGCCCAAGGACTAAGCGCGCAGCGCCATCCGAGCACACAATCCCCGATAGGGCATCGTGTTGAAGGGCATGGGTGATGCATGGGTGAAGCATCGGCTGTTGGCTCGTGTGTGTCCCGTCACAGAACCGTGTAGAAAAAAAAAACGTACGTCAATTGAGAAACGGGAGGCATCATGACAGGAAAGGGAGAGGCAGATAGACAGAGAGACAGACAGACAGACAGAGGCATGACAGTAGACGACGCAGGGGTCGGCAGGCATGAAGCAAAAGCGTCCATGAGGAGCCAGGCGCATGTGACAATGGCAAGGCGGAAAAAGGAGCAAGCGGTGCGAAAGAGCGAGAGCGAGAGTGAGAGTGAGAGTGAAACGTGCGCGAGTCAACGAAATCATGATCACGCATCCTCAATTTTTTTCTTTGGAAAGCATCAACGGTGAAAGAGCAGGACGAGAGTGATCGGCCACGAAGGCGACCAGCGGGTTCCGTCAGACGAGGTCTCGGCATCGGGCACTGCCGCTCGGCCCCGCACGTCGACAGGAGCCGTCATGCGGTGCCAGGCCAACCAGTCGCGGGCCCGTCCACGGAGCCACGTCCGACACCCCCTCACCCCCTCGCACTCACACACTCACAAACACTCACAAAACAAGAAATGGAACTAGAGAACGAGAAGCAGAACGTAGAAATGAACGAAAAACAAAGAAAAACGGAAAAAGAAATGGACCAACAACAAGGCGCGGGCGGACGATCGTCACGATCGGACGATCGGCGCCCCAGCTCAGGGACGATCGTCACTCTGGCAGGCTCATGAGACGGCGCGCCCGCACATGCCTGATCGGCATTCTCAGCGCTCTCGGAGAAAGAAACGGGAGTGGGAGCACGAGCCGGAGAGGCAGAGAGGGGAATGGAGAAAGGACGAGCGAGAGCGAGAGCGAGAGCGAGAGCGAGAGAGCGAGAGAGAGAGAGAGCGAGAGCGAGGGGAGAGGGAAGGGAGCGTGAACGTTACGAACGCGCCCTGGTTGCCTTTTTTTTGAGGGGAAGGGGGAGAAAGCCTGGCAGGCCGATGCGCATGGTCCGAGGACGATGGACACGGAGGGTCTGTTTTTTGTTCCTGTTTATTCCATGGACGGCACGATCTTGGCGGTCAAGGCATGGTCGGCCAGCGCGAGCTGATGCAGCGCGCCCTGCAGGTGGGAGAGCGCGGGCGGGGGCGCGGACGCCTTGCTGGGCGTGCCCATCGGCGAGGTCGCGGTCGCGGTTGCGGTCGCGGTCGCGGTCGCGGCGCGGGCGGTCTCGGGCGGGGCGGTGACCTTGAGCGCGGGCGGGGCCGGCGTCGGCGTCGGCGAAAGCGGCGAGGAGACGGCCATCGCGCCCCCGGCCGGCGACGCCATGGTCGCCTGGAGCGCGGCGATGGCGGCGGCGTCGCGCGCGTGGGCTTTGCTGTAGTAGAGCCCGGCGGCCGCCGGGCCCGACGCGAGGCTCGAGCCGCCCGGGCTCTGGCGCATCATCATGCCAAAGTCGGGCGGGGCGAAGGCGCCCGGCCGGCTGGAGCGGCGCGGGCGGCCGGCGCTCGGCAGCGTGCCGGACGTGCTGAGGAGCAGCATGGAGGGCGAGGCGAGGCCGCTGGCGGCGTTGCCGGCGCCGCCGTGGGCGGCCGGGATCGCCATCGAGGCCGCGGAGGCCGAGCCGACGGGGCTGCTCGCCGCATGCGCGTGGGCGCCGGCGAGGACGGCGGCCGGGTGGCTGGGGCTCGTGATGGCGGCGGCGGCGGCCGAGAGGCCGGTGGCGGCGCCGGAGTTGGCGGCGGCGAGGGCGGCGGAGAGGCTCGACGCGCGGGAAAAGACGTCGTCCAGCAGCTGGGCCTGGCAGAGGGGCGAAGGCGAGGGCGACGGGGCGGGCTCGGCGGCCGGCGACAGCGCCGAGGGCGAGAGCGAGGTGATGGGGATGCCGTTGGGGTGGTGGTGGGTGGCGGCCGCGTGGTGCGCCGGCTGCTGCTGCATCCACTGCGAGATGTCGAGCGCGTCCTTGAAGGAGTTGATGGAGCTCATGTGCATCAGGTTCGCGCTGGGCAGCGTGCCGCCGAGCGACGAGGCCGGCGTGTTGTTGGGCGTGCCGACCGGCGCGTTCGGCAGCTGGATCGCGAAGCCTTGCTGAGAGAAGGAGCGGCCGCCGAAGCTCTGGCCGAGGTAGGTCGACGTGCCCTGGCTCTGCTGGCTGTGCGGGGTGCCGTCGCAGTAGGTGCTGCCCGAGGTCGAGCGCCCGGACGGCAGACCGCTCATGGCCATGGGCTGGGTGGCGTAGCCGCCCGCGCCGGCGCCGGCGCCGGCAGCCGATGCCGCGGCCGATGCCGCGGCCGAGGTCGGGTGGTGGTCGTTCGTACTCGGCGGGAGCACCATGTGGCCCGGGGCCAGGCCGAGGTGCGCGGCCGTGAGGTAGGCGTTGGGCAGGGGCGAGCCCTGCATGGAGGAGCCCGCGGGCGAGGCGGGCGTCGCCAGGAGGTGCGTCTGCGTCGTGTGGCTGGAGGGCGTGTCGCTGCCGGACGCGAGCATCGCCGTGCGGGAGAACGCCGCCGGATGCGGCCGCGCGGTGCCGAGCGGCGTCGTGTCCACATGCAGCGCGGGCCGCGCCGCCGGTCCTGATGCCGAGGTCGAGGCCGAGGCCGAGGCCGATGCGGGTCCCGCGTAGGGCGCCGCCGCCGCCGCCGCCGCCGCCGATGACGACGACGACGGCAGCGAGGGCGCCGTGGCCAAGGGGCCCGGGGCGCCCGGGAGATCGGCGACGGCGCCGTCCGGCAGCGCCGTGGGCGTCGGCAGCGCCGTGGCCAAGCCGTCGGGGTCGTCGACGAGCATCGGCGGCGCCGCGCTGCGGATCACGGGCGTGGTCTCGACCGACGTGTTCTTGTCCGAGTTGGGCATGGTGGGGATGGTCAGGGTCTGGTCAAAGACATCGACGTCGGGCGCGTCGGAGGCCGGGGCCGGGGCCGGGGCCGCCGCCGCGGCCGCCGGGCGCTGGCCCATGGCGAAGTGAGGAAGGACGGCCATCCTGGGAACCCGCGGCCACGAAGCGTCAGCGACGACGAGCTGCAATCCGTGCCGTGCCGTGCCGTGCCGTGCCGTGCCGTGCCGTGCCGTGCGCGCGTCAGGCCCGTCGCGGACGAGCGATCGCGCACGCGGGGTCGGAGGGAGAGGAGGGGATGGGCCAGCGGGGGACGGAGGCCACGACGCAGCGCAGGGGCGGAGTGGCGCGAGGACCGAGCGAGGGCCGGAAGCCGAGCAGGAAACGGACCCGTGAGCGGGAAGGAGCGGGCCACGTGACCAGGGCCGCCACGACGTGTGATGGCCGTGCCGTCCGCCGATGGTCTAGCAGGCCGCGCCGGGGTGGGGTGCGGACGGGGGGGGAGTGGGACAGGAGGACCGTGAGCGGCGACGGTCACAGGACCCGAATGGCCGCGGCGTCCAGGGAAGGGAAGGGAAGGGAAGGGAAGGAGCGGCTCGAGAAGGTCAAACCGAAAGTGTGTGAGGGAGGTTGGGGTTGAAGGGGAGGGTTGGGGGTTGGGGGTTGGAGGATACTGGAACGGGTGCCAATCAATCACGGCACCGTAGAGAAGCGCCACGGAAGTCCGAAAGAAGCGTGGTCTGGATGGAGCGTGCGGGGCAGCCGTCGGGGTCGCTCGCCGATCGCGTCGTGGTCGGGTGGCCGTGGACCGTTCGGGAACGTGGCGCTCGCGTCGCGGGTGCGTGGACGACCCGAGCGCGCGGCGCGCCAGGATCTTTCTGACGAGCGTGGACCGCGGCCGCTGCAGAACAACACCGCAGCCGGAGGAGCCGCCGGGTGGGACCGACCGCCGGGTGGGACCGACCGACGGGTGAGACCGACGGGTGGGACCGACCGACGGGTCGTGGTGGAACGACGCTCGGACCCCGGCGCCGTGGGCCGCGGATGCGCGGGCGTCCCTCGCGCCAGCGCGGGGCCCGTGTCGCGTGGCGGTCCGGCGGCGCGTCGGTCCCGCGTCGACGGGCGCCCATGGCCGCGGATGCGCGGGCGCCCGGCACGCGGCCATGGGCGCGGGCGATCCGCCCGATCGCGCGGATGCGGGTGCCGAGCGATCCGTGGCGGCTCGGGCCTCCGCTCTGTCCGTTCTGTCCTCGCTGTCCTTGCTGTCCTCGCTGTCCTCGCTGCCCGCTCTGTCCTCGCTGTCCGCTCTCCTCCCGGGCGGCGGCGCCATCATCGCGCGCGTCGGCCGCGTCGCGCCTCGCGCCTCCGTACGGTCCGGAAGCGCCGACGGTCCGGTCTCCGCCCGTGAGCCGCTCCGGCGCCGCCGGACCCGGTTTCATCCAACCCACGCCGCGCCGGCCTCGTCCGATTCCCCTCCTCGCCCGATCCCTTCGCCGTGCCCGCGGCGTTGCGGGGCCCACGGGGCTCGATGCCCCCTGCAGCGCAGCGCAGCCGAGGCCCGCACGTCGTCGGCGTTGGTCTGATGCATCCTTTATTTTTTGGCGTTGGTCTCGGCTGGGCCTCGCCTGGCCTCGTTAGGCCTTGCTGGGCTTCGCTTGGCTGGGCTTGGCCTCGCTTGGCCTCGCCATCATCCTGCATCCTGCATCCTGCATCCTGCATCCTGCAGCCTGCAGCCTGCAGCCTGTATCCCGCGTTTGGCCTCCCGCATCCGGCACTTGGCATCCCGCATTGGGTCGCCCGCCCGCCCAGAGAGGACCCAGACAAGCACGATGCCGCTCCCGCCGCGGTGCCTTCGCCGCCTCCCGGTGGACCCGCGTCGGCTCACGGGCGGTCTGGCGCGCGCCAGGCCGCATAGGGGGGAGGCGCCCCTGGGGCCTCGGGGGCCCGAGGACCCAAGCAGACGGCCGCAGCCATCCGTCCCGCGCACGCGGCCACCCCGGCCGACGGGTCACCCCGCGAGGACGCGGCTCCGTGGCCGCGGCGCCGGCACCCAACACGCCGAGACGGGCGGAGGCCCGAGGCGGCCCGCGGCCCGACGGCTCCACGCCGCGACGGCCAGGCCCGGCCGCGCCGTCGCTGCCGCTTTCTCCCCGCGCGCCGTCTCGCCTGGCAGGCGCCGTCTCGCCGGTCGCCACCGAGCGAGCCCGCCGCCAAGCACTGCCGCCGACAGGAACGGCGCCACCCACCACAGCGACCCCGCGGCAGCGCTCGCCGCATCGCCGCGTCGCGGGGCGGCCGCGGACGGCCGCTCCCGCGGCGGCGAGCGACGCGGAGACGTCGCCCAGCAGCGCCGAGGGACCTCGGGAGCGTGGACGGATCCTACCGAGGCGGGGTGCTCCCGTAGGGAGGGCATCGCCAGGCACGGGGCGCGGTCGAGGCGACCCCCGGACTCGACCCCGCCGTCCCGACCCCGGCCTGGGCGTGGCGATGGCCCGGCGACGGGAGGCCACGCGGTCCATCCGGGGAGGGCCGCTGAGGGCCGTGGCGCGGCCGATGCCGCCGTGGATCCGACGGGCGCCCACCCTCACGGCCCCGAGAGGAGCGATGGCGCTCTCACGCGCGGCGTTGCGGCGCCGCGAGGCAGTTGAAAGGCGGCCTTCGCCCGCCGAGGATGCTTCCACCCGTCTCGAGGACCGCGCCGCCCCCCCGGACGGCGCTGGCCGCCCGAGGCGGGCCTGCCGCGACGGATGCCGCGGCGCCACGACGCGAGGAAGGCGCATCCCGGCCGGCATGCTCGCCGGCGGACCGTCGGAGCCCTGCGGCCGCCGCGAACGCCATTCGCGGCAGCGGTGCGGGTGGGAACCCCACGGCCAGCCAGACGCGGGCCAGGCGTCTCAGCTTCCGGGTGCGGTAGGCGCGATCCTCCTCAACGAAGGACCCCGGAAGCGGGTGCGGGGGAGCGTCGGGTTCGGGTCGAGTCGCCACGGTGGCAAGGCGGCTGCGGCTGCGGCTGCGGCTGCGGCCGCGGCGGCTCACCGCCATCGCGATGACGCGGGCCATGGGCCCGGCGCGACCGCGCCTCGTGTCCGTCCCATCCGACCGATCGCCTCGGCGCCCGAAGCGCCGCCCCCGTCGCGTACCCGAACGCATGCTGGTGCGCTCGGGCAGGACGGCACGTGGGTGCGAGACGGGAGAGGCCAGGAGCGGATGCGACCAGCCCAGATGAGACGAGCCACCGCGCATGGACGACGCGCCGAAAGCGCCGCTGCAGGTGGCCACGGGGGGCCCCTGCGTCGGACGATCGGCGGAGGCCGATCACGGCCTCGTCGTCGCGGCAAGCGCGACATGGGCGCACGCATGCGCTTCGCTGCGGAGAGCCTCCCTCCATACCCAGACGAGGACAGGATCCCTCCCGACCAGGCCATCCTGAGCCATGGACGCGCATCAACCTGCCCCAGCCATCGCCATTTTCCATCAGGGTCGCTCGTGCACGATCGCCCCGGACGCTCTTCGGCGCATCCGAGAGGCCACCCCCCGCTCCGGGAACCGCGTTGTTGTAGGTGTTCTGGTTGGAATCAGCTCCCGCGTTTGACGGCAGGAGGGCACAGTATAAGCAATCCGGCCGCCCGAAAGCGGCCAGTCTTCAAGACTCATCGAAATTGTGATATCATCCTTTCCGAGCAGAACACACCAACAACACAACGCAATTCGCCGACAGAGGCGGGCCGGGTGTCCGAAGGGAACGCGCGGAAGGCCCGATGCCTCCACCCTTACGGGAGTTCAGCCAGAGGGCACTGAGAGAAGAGCCATGGCCGCATGGGCCGAGAGAGGGTGCGTGACCGAGCCGGGGGAGGATCAGCCGCCAGGCCGGCCGGCGGCCATGCGGCGGCCGCGTCGTAGCTGCGCCACGACGCGGCCCGGCATGCCGCAAGACCGTTCACCGGAGACGGGCGCTTGAGCGTCACCCGACTCAGACTCACGTCACGAGAGAGAAGAGAAAGGAGGGGCGGAAGGCCGCGGCCAGGACGACAGCTCACCATGATTCCCAGACGGCATGGTACGAGCGTCGTCTGGATGCGGCGAGTGCCAAAACAAGCGGGGAAGGAGAAGATAGCAGCGGAAGTATGAGTGAGAGTGGAAGAGAGACAGTGTGAAAGGCGTGTGGTCGACCGAGGCATAGGAGCGGGCCGTTGGACGCGCGACGCCGGCGGTCCCAGACAGGTCCCGCGCGCGCGCTACCGAGCACTGAAGACGACGTCGCGTTCACGCGTCCCAGAGGCCTCACTACTTGGCCGGCTCGCGGTTGGCCGTCGTCGTCTTTTATACGGCGCGGTGCGAGGCGGTCGACGCGGCGCCGTTGCCGCGCCCAGCCCCCGACGAGCGGGGTTTCCTTCCTCGCCGGGCGTCGACGGGCCAGCCGTCCCGTCCCACCCCACCCCAAGCCTCATGCGCGTCCCCGACATCGCGGGCCGGTCCGCCGCGTGTTGGTGCGGCACCGGTGGCGGGCCAGATGACGCTCGTCGGCGAATCACGAAAATCAAGAGAATCAAGAGCATCAAGCAAGAAAGGACATTACAATATATGAACAGAGCGAAAGGGAAGGCGTCATGGGTGCGGTGACCGTCCGATGTCTGCCGGAACAACCCGACGGTGCCGGGACAGCGCATGCGATGCCTGCCCGGGCAGGCCAGACGATCCCAGCGCCGCGGCGGGCGAGCCCGCGGGGACTGCGCGCGAGATGCTTAGCGCGCGGCCGGGTACGCGCGCTCCGGGTCGTACCAGTGGGGCCGCTCCACGTACTTCCATGGCCGGCGGGACCACGGCGGCAAGGTATACGCGACCTTGCGGGAATTGGGCATCGTGTTAGGGTTGAGCTTCTGGGTCTTGGCCTCCTTCAGCCAGGCGGCAAAGTGGCGCAGGGTCGCGCGGCGGGACTGCGCGAGCGCCTCGGAGCCGCCCATCGCGGCAATTTCCTCGGCGGCGAGCGGCGCCTCCGGATGCGGGTTGACGGGCGCGACGCGGATACGGACGTGGGCCTCCTTCTTGTACATGATGCCGAAGCGGCCGCGGCCATGGATCTTGATCTGCTTCTTGTAGTGGCCCTTGCCGACCCAGGCTTCGGTGATCTTGACGTTGTCCAGCGGGTCGCGGATGGCGTAGTTGTGGCGCAGGTTGCACGCGACGCGGTGGACGAGGGCGCGGATCGGCGACCCGGGCTTCTTGAGACTCAGGTCCATCTGCAGCAGCGCCTCCTTCAGCGTCATACCGGGCAGCAGCCGCGCGAGCAGCATCGCTTTCCGCGGCGAGCCCTTGAAGTTGCCGGTCGAGAAGAAATCACGCCGCGGGAAGCGCCGCTTCGTCGGCGGCACGACCTCGGGGTCGCGCAGCACGTTCATCGCCAGCGAGTAGAACCCGGTGGCCGCGGCAGACACGCCGGGCGCGCTCGGGTCCTTCGCGGCCGCCGAGACCATCTGGGCCTTGGCGGCGGCGAAGAGCGGCGAGGCCGTCGCCTCACTATGCGGCGCGTCGGTGGGCGTCTCGTGGACGGCGTGGGCGCGGGCGCCGGCGGACAGCGACCGCCATGGCGCCACGAGCGGACGCGGAGCGGCGGCGGCGGCCAGGCCGGCACGCGCCCATGACGGCGCCGCCGATGCTGCCGACCGCAGCAGAGCCAGACGGCCCAGCATCGCGCGACGACGAGAGCGGGCGGGCGACGCGGGGAAGTCAGCGACGCGCCGTGCCGCACACGGAGATGAGACGTCGGCCGAAAGAAAGGGTGGCCGTCGGTCGGTCAGACCCGCGGGCGAGGCGATGCAACCGCTCGGAACAGGTCGATGGCGGCTCGGCGTCACGCGACGAGCCAAGGCAGGACAAGACGGAGCACGTCAGGACGACGTGGGATGGGCGGTCGGTCGGTCGGCCGGTCGGTCGGACGGTCGGTCGGACGGTCGGTCGCGGGCAGCGGTCAGGTCGGAGCTCAGGCCGTCCGCGTCGTCGGATGGCTCGCATGCAGCAACACTGCTTCCCACTTCAACGGCGACACGGCGTCCACGTGGCGGCGGGACGCGGTGCTGCCTCGGGTATGCCGCCGTCGGCTCACCCGCCCTCCATAGCAGACGCCGTCCATAAGCGTGGCGGTTCGTGCGCGAGCGGCCTGCCGAGGGCCCCCCGAGCTCGCCTCGCCCGCCGCGGACCGCCAAACACCGCCAGAGCTTCTCCTGCCAGGCTGGGGCGCCGTCGCCGCCGCCGCCGCGCCCCAAGGCCGCCGCCGCCGCCACGGCGAGAAGGCAGCGAAGGGCCTGGCGCCCGCCCATCGGTCCAGAGAAGCCCGAAACCACACCCACGAGGGATCGACACGTCCATGTATCAAGCTAGAGAAAAGAGAACCAGCGAGACACCGCAGCGCCGCGCAACGCGCAACGGCCAACGGCCGTCTCCGGCGGCCGTCTCCGATCGCGTCTGGGACGGTGCATGCGGCGGCTCATTGGAAAGCGCTCCAGTCGTTGTCGGCAAAGCCGCTCGGCATGGGGGGTGGTGGATGCGAGGTCAGGGTCGCCGAGGCGGTGACGGGCGGCATCGTGGTCGCGAAGCCCGACGATGCCATGCCCATGAAGTCGGGGATCCCACCGTCTGCCACGCGGCCGGACGACGCATGCGTGCTGCCCGAGCTCCCGCCGAGGCCGGCCAGCGACGATCCGCTGGCGCCCATGCCGGCGCCGAAGCCGCTCGTGCCCAGGCTCGTGCCCATCGCGGGCGCGGCCGCTGTCGCCGACACCGGCGCCATCGTCTCCCCAAACAGGTCCGCCAGGGGATGCGCTGAGGCCGGCGCCGAGCCGGCGCCTGACCCGGCGCCCGAGCCGGCGCCCGACCCGGCACCCGCCGCCGCCGCCGTCGCTGCGGCAGCGGCGGCGGGCTGGCCGAAGCCCTGGAACGCGGCGAACGTGGAAGTCGGCGAGACGGCGCTGCCGAAGGCTTGCGGGAAGTGGGCGAATCCCGCGCCGGCCGCGCCCGTGCCGACCGGCGGCGGCGGCGCCCGCGACGCGCCCGGCTGGTTGTACAGCGCGAGGATGTTGGCCTTGAGACCGCTCTGCGCCTGCCCCGCGGCCGGCGACGTCGCGGCCGGCGGGCCCTGGAACGCCGAGAAGATGTCCTGCGTGGCCGACGAGCCGGAGCCTGGCGGCGCGCGGCTCGGGGCCGCCGGTGCGTCAAAGTCGAACAGGTTCTGGGTCGGCGGCTTGGCCGCGGTCGTTGCGGCCGCGGGCTTGGCGGGCGAGGGCGTCGTAGTGATCGCCGCGCCGCCGCCGAGTGTGGCGGGGTCCGGCACGGGCCCCGGCGCGGCCCACTGCTTGCGCTCGTACTTATTGCGGATCCATCCGTCGATCTGCGAGTCGTTCGGGACCGTGCCCTCCGGCAGACGGGCTTCCCAGTACGCGTTGGCGGTCGCGTTGCCCCAGCGGCACATACTGTCGACCTGGTCGCTGGTCCACGTGTCCAGGTCGGCGCTCTTCACCTTCGAGATGTGCGTGCCCATCGAGCGGTGGGTGCCCGAGCAGCGGATGCAGACAAAGATGCCGAGGTTCCATGACGCCCAGCGTGGGTCTTTCTTGCGGCAGTCGGCGCAGCGGCGGTTCTCGGGCCGCATCATCAGCTCCTTGAGGATCCGCTGATGGCGGTCGTTCGACGCTTTGTCATTCTGGCGTTCGTGCCGTGTGCTCATGGTGGGAGCAGCGGCGATGCCAGGCGGGGGGTTTCTAGATCAGCGTGATCACGGTCTCGACTACGATCGCTCCCTGAATCGAAGGGCAGGGCCACGCGGCACAGCACGCGGTCGTCACGGGGCGGGGTGAGATGGCGCGGTGCATCGGCGCGTCGCCGCAACACAAAAAAAAATAGAAAAGACAAGAACCCAACCCCTTCACCGTTGTCGATCATCAGATGATGAGGTCTCACCGTGTGCAGCAAGAGGACGCCTTCTTTGCAGCGCAGCGCACCGCGCGTGGAAGCGGCCGTCCGTGTTATCCGCTGGTTGACCCCAAGGGCGGCGGATCACCCCTAGCAGCGATTGCGCCACAGGCGCCGCACGCGGGGGCGGAAGGACGGTGGCACGCTGCGCCGCCGTCGGGCCGCCACAACACCCAACAGAAACACCGGCGTGACCATCCGCTGCCCGCATCCGTCGCACCGACGCCCGGACGCTCGCATGGTGCCCGTATGGATGGGCTCCTAGCGATGGCCATCGACGCGACGATCAGCCGTCCATCGCGCATCGCGGCGGAGCAACTGCTGATCCCGTCGCTCGCCCTGACGGGCTCCCGCTCGATCCCGAGGAGCGGGCGTCCGAGCGTCGGAGCCGTCAGCGCCGCTTGGGCTTGCGGAAGGACGCGTTCTGGATGGCTTCGTCGTCCATGCCGCGCAGCAGCATGGCCTCGACCATCGCGTCCTTTGCATCGCGGCGGCGCTTCAGGGCTGGGCGCGGCAGGGCCGCGTCTGCCTCCGCATACGCCCCGCGCAGACCGAGACGCCGCCGCGCCGCCGCAATGCGCCGCGCGACGTCCGCCCGCTTGGCCACACTGGCGCGGTAGGCCGGCGGATCGAGCGCGCGGTACGGCCCCTCGTCCTCGCTCGTCTCATGCTCGCCGCTGGCGTCGCTCGCACCCGCGTCGTCGCTCTCATGCTCGTCGCCGGCGTCGTGCGCGACTTCGACCACATCGGAATCACCGTCATCCGCCGCCGCCGACGACGCCCGCGGCGAGGCCGTCCCCGGCGTCGTTGGGACCGGCGCCGCCGCAACGGCACTCAAGTGGGCGGCGTCCAGGACCGCAGGCGGCGGTGGCGGCGGCGGTGGCGGTGGCGGCGGCGGCGGCGGCGGCGGCGACGACGGCGCGGCCACGGCAGCGGACGGACGCGCGAGCCGCGGCGCGTACCACGCCATGATGTCGGGCATGTGGTAGACGAAGGTGCGGCGCGTGATCCCGCCGACCCACGCCACGGGCTGGAGGTCTGCGAGCACCGAGCGGATGAACTCGGTGTGACGCAGCGTGATGCGGGAGGCCGTCTCGTTCAGCCGGGCCGCGAGTGCGGGCACGAGCGCGTGGCGGAATCGAATGAGCCAGGCCTGCATGACCGCGGGCGCTGGCGCGGCGCTGGCGGCCTTGAGGGGCGCAGCGACGCGCCAGGCCTCGAGCGCCAGCACGGCGAGGGCGGCGAGCAGCGGCAATGGCCGCCGGCCCGTGTCGAGCATGAGATGCTGCGCCATGCCGAGCAGCGTGGCGAGCATCAGCGGGACCGGCGGCGCACCACGCTGATCGGCATGATGGTCCGCAGGACGGGTATACACGGTCCGTAAGGCATCGAGCTCCGGTGTCGTGAAGACGGGCGGCAGGCCTGGATCGACGGCACGGACGGCGAGCGCCGCGCTGACGGCGTGGGCCCAGACGCCCGAGACGAGGCGGTCGAGTGCCGCGGGCGGCGGCATCGCCGTCTCGGAGATGGGCAGCATGGCGGCCGTCGCTGGAGGCGGGGTCAGCGAGGTCGGACCGGCTCCATCGGCGGCAGCGGCGGCGGCGGCGGCGGCGGCGGCCAGCTGCTGGTGCGCGGCGCGGATCCGCTTGACGGCGCGCCCCAGCGCGAGGAGGCCGAAGGGCGTGCACGCCGCGAGCTGGTTGAGGGTCATGGCGGCCTGGCCGTGGGCGCGGGCGGCGAGGTACAGGCACGCGACCATGAGCGCGTCTGGCGCGCGGCGCTGCAGTCCGGCCTTGATCTCGGCGAACGCCGCGCTCGCGCGGTGCCGCTGCCGCCGCTGCCGCCGCAGGTCGGCGTCGTCCAGCGCCGCCGTCGCGAGCGCTTCGCTCCATGTGGCGGACGGGCGGGTCGGAGGCGTCGCCCCTGCCGTGGCCGTGGCCGTGGCCGTGGCCACCGAAGCGAGCGAGCGCCGCCGCTGTTCCGGGGTCATCGCCGCGAGGTACGCGGTCGTCGCGACGGCGGCGTCGGCCAAGAGCAGCTCGTCCGCCAGCCGCTCGGTCACGTCGAAATCGCCGTCTAGGCCGTCACCGCTGGAAGGGTCGTCGATCGCGGGGCCGTCGAGGCGAACGGAGGCGGTGGGCTGCGACGGCGCCAGCGGTGGCGGCGGGTGCGAGACGGGCGGCGGGTCCTCGGGTAGCGGCGTCAGGACGAGATCGATTTCGCGTGTCACGCTGAGGAGGAACTGGGCGAGGGCCACGACGGGCGGTCCCATGCGCCACCGCTGTGCGGTCATGTGCCGGTTCGCATCGGCATCGACGTCGGCGTCGGCATCGGCGTCGGCGTCGGCATCGGCAGGGGCATCGGCACCGACCTCGGCGGATGCATCGAGACGGGCATCGGCACCGACATCGGGCGTAGCGGCGGCATGGCCCACACTCTCGACGCGCTGTCCCCGTTCATGCTGTGAATTCAAGGGATGCCCCGCCGCCGCCGTCGATGTCCATGTCGTTGACGCCGTTGTCATTGTCGTTGTCGTTGTCGTCACGGACGCCGCTTCTAACGCATGGGCCCATTGCGTAAAGCGGAGCGCTTCATCGGGGGTCAAATGCAGCGTCTCGCCCGACAGCACGGCCGGCGCAAGCCGCGGCATCCGCACGGTCGGCCGATCCGCCATGGTGCACCCGTGCTGCCGTGCTCATGCGCGGCGGGAACCCGTCCGTGGGCGCTAGGGGGTGGCGAGTTCAGGCCCCGCGATTCAGGCCTCCCGGGTGATCGCGGACGACGGCCCCGAAGCCGCCGATGACACGCTCTCCACCAGACTCCGCTCGAAGAGGAACCACCACGTGCGGCGATGGGCTGGGTGGTGATGAGAGGCCTGCAGAAAGCATTCAGGAAGCATTCCTGCGGAGGATGCGTGGTGATACTTGGCGCGCGGAGCATGGCCTCGCCTCTCCCAGCGCTTGCTTTGACCGAGCGGCCCGCCCCAGAAGGCGGGAGCCCTCGCCGCCTCCGCCCGGGCTGCGCCCGCCGCTGCTTCGTCAGCGAGCAGGTCCCATTGAAAGCGCTGCCAGCGCATGGCGAAGCCGCGCCACCTGCGGCGCCAGGCACTGGACCTGGCCATCCGCCCGACGAAGCCGCTGACGAACACGCGGGACGGCCGTCCGAATGACGTCTATGCCGCACGCATCGACGGCCACGATGCCGGCCAGCGGTGGCTCAGCTTGGCGGACGTCCGCGACCTGAACGACCTGAACGACCTGAACGACCTGAACGACCTGAACGACCTGAACGACCTAAACGATCGAGACGACCGAGACGATCGAGACGACCGAGACGACCGAGACGACCGAGACGACTTGGCGTGGCGTCCGTCACGAGACTTTTCGTTCTGGGAAAATGGCCGCTTTCCCCCCAAAAAAAGCGACACAAGGAATGCGAAAGACCGTCACGGTCCGCGAGCTTGAATGGCCGACGCGCGGCGCGGTCGATGGGGACGACAGGGGGCCATGCCACCACCCGGCGGTGTTCGATAATCGATGGCGACGGCGGTGGCGACGGCGATGGCCATGGCGGCCCTCAATTTTAAGCGCCGACATTCAGCAAGCATCGGGTATGCGCTAGCAAGCACCCACGTTACGAAACAGACTGTCGCCTTCCCCGAGAAACTCCGCTGGGTCCGCCGGCAAGACGTCCAGACGCTACCCCCTTTTTCTCCTTTTTTATTTGGTGGCCCGCGCGCTGCCGATCCTGGTCCTCGTCAGGTGCCGATCCGCTCTCGCGTCGCTTAGCATCACCAGACGCCCTGCCGATCACGCACGCTCATTGACGCGTAACGGTGTAGCTGCACCGCAGCGAGACTCGTTTCAACGCCGGCGAAGGCCGAGGCTCCTCGCACCATGTATCCCGCCACCTAGCTGCCTTGCCCCTCTCGACGACGACAGCGACATCGATAGAGCCCGTTGCTCACCTCACCTCCAAGACCGAGCACGCTGGGGGTCTCCCCACCCGAAACTCCGACCGTGTCACGCGTCGAGACGCGGCGGTGTCGCATTCTTTCCAGTACTGACACCACGCGCCTCACGACGGCTGGACACGTCGTTGATATCCATCCGCCATCCAAAGTCGCCGCGGATCACCGCGTCGACGTGACCGCTGCCCGGCTCGCCCGCGTCGGCTGCGCTGCCTCCGCTGCGAGGCCTGCCTGGCGCGCTCGCGCTCCCGCGATCCACTCTCGCCTGCCAGCGCCGATCGCAGCGTCGTTGAACACGCCGCCATGGCCGTCGCCATCTCCCTGGCCTCGTCAGCGGTCAGCGGACCCCTGGGCGCCGTGTCGTGGACAGCCTCGACGTCGGTCGTCGCCGCCTCGACCTCACGGCGGTTCCGCCGGTCGGCCGCAGCGCCGGCTCCCGCCCCGTCGTCCCCGCGTCGACGGCCCTGTTCTTCTGCCGCATCGTCGATTCGCATCCCGCGACCTCTGGGGTCATTCTCGTCGATTTCGTTGCCGTCGTCGTCGTCGTCGTCGTCGTCATCATCATCATCGTCGACGCGACGACGCGTCCTTGTACGAGTGCGGCCACGGTGGCACCCCCACGCGCCCGCTGCATTCAGCACGCTCGTGCCGCCGCACAGCACCGATTCACTCGGCTTGCGGCCGCCCCAGACGCCTGCGCATGCGGTGGCGGCTGTGACGGATGCGGCCGACGCCGCCCCGCGACCCGCGCCCCACCACGACGAGCAGCGGTCGCGCGTGGATCCCGGCTTCCGCGCTGCAGGCCACCGCTTCCACGCGCCGCGGCACCAGATGGTGCTATGCCACGGCCTGTTCGGGTACGACGTGCGCGGTCCCCGCTTCCTCGGCCCGCTGCGGGTGCACTACTGGTCCGGCATCGCGGAGGCCCTGCAGCGGCTCGGGTGCAACGTGCTGATCGCGCGCGTGCCGCCGGTCGGCGACGTCCGCACCCGCGCGTGGACGCTGCGGCGTTTCCTCGAGCGCCACGCGTGCGACCACACGACCAACCTCGTCGGCTACTCCATGGGCGGCCTCGACAGCCGCTACCTGCTGACGCACTGCCCGCCTAAGAACCTGCGCATCCCGTCGCTCACGACCGTGTCGACGCCGCACCGCGGGAGCCCGTTCATGGACTGGTGCCGTGACGTCCTCGGCGTTGGCTACGTGCTCTCCGGCCACGACGCGAGCGTGATTCCCGCGGACGCGGTGGACCACGCCGTGGCCCAAGCCATGTTCTCGCCCACAGGCCCCGTGCCCCGCGATGGGCCCCAGTGGCAGCTTCCCTGGGACGACCCGGCCTTCCAGACCGAGCAGGCCGCCATGACCCTCCGCGACGGGATGGCCGCCGACGCCGCCGCGGGCGCCGCGGGCGCCCATGCGCTCGCCAGGTCGGCCGCGTCGGCGTCATCGGCGTCGCCGTGGTCGCCGTCCCCGACGTCAGCGCTGGGACGCGCGCTCGCGGCTCGCCCGAAGCCGCTGCTCGCGAAAGCGTCCTGGCCCTTCGATTCCGCGGGGTTCAGCAACCTGACGCGCGATTTCTGCGCGCGCTTCAATCTGCTGACACCCGACCAGCCGCACGTGCAGTACTTTTCGTACGGCGCGATGGTGCAGAACCCGCTCGCGTCGTACAAGCCGCTCGCGCTGTCGCACAGCATCGTCGCGCAGGCGGAGGGCGAGAACGACGGCATGGTGAGCCTGCGTAGCGCGCGGTGGGGCACGTGGTGCGGCGCCGCGACGACCGACCACTTCACCCTCACCACACCCCGCACGCAGTGGCGCGCCCGCCTCGATGAGCTCTGGGAGCAGTACGCTCACGTCGTCGGCTTCAGCGCCGCGTCTGCCGCGGCCGCGGCCGGCGCCCATGACGCCCACGGCGACGCCCGCGGCGGGCACGACGCCGCGTCGACGGCAACCGCGGCGGGCTCGCGTCGGCAGGACCCGAAGTCCGCCGACGGCTGGTACACGTCACCCTATTCGCGCGAAGCGCTATCTGGATCCGTGCCGCGGCACATGACCGTCGCCGACATGGCGACGCGCGCCGCGTCCGACGTGATGGCGGCCGCTCAGGCCTCCGCGTCGTCGTCGGCGTCGTCGTCGTCGTCGTCAGGAAGGATGCCGCGATCCGGAACGGATCAAGGCGCAGCCGCTTCTCCGGCTGCCGCCGCCGCGTTGGCCTCCGCGGCCGCCACCGCCGCCGCCGCCGCCGCTTCGTCGTCGTCGTCGTGGCCGTCGCTGTCGCTATCGTCGGCCATGGATCACCTGGCCTCCATGACCGCGGCGATGCAGATGAACGGCGCAGGCACGGCCGATGCGCCGCCCATGGCGCCCAAGTTCCAGGCGCCCGAGTTCTGGATGTCGGTCGCCACCAACCTGTGGGACGAGGGGTGCTAGCCTTCTCCGTTCCCCACGGCCCCCTGCCCATGCATCGGGACAGAGGGCGGCCTGCGTCGCTTGGTCGCGCCGCACCGCGTTGCCGTGTTGCGCCCGCGAGCCGCGACGCCCTCTCTTCTCTCTGTTCCTTCCTTTCTTCTGCTTCGTGTTATATTTTTGTGTATCTCCAACACAGACGTGTCTCTCTATCTCTCGAAGCGCTACGCCGCACGACGGATATGATGCCGGATGATGAGGCCGGATGATGATGCTTGATGAAGATGCTGGATGATGATGCTTGATAATGATGCTGGATGACGATGATGCAGGGCCTGCCGATGCCCTTTCCCCCGCCCGTGCGGCGACCACGTGGTGGTCGCCCCGGATGCGCGTCGCGGATACCGCTCGCACCCGCCGCAGGTGTTTCATTGGCGCGACGAAGCACGCCCGGTCCCCGCGCCGTTGGCCGCCCGTCGCTCCCCCGAAGGCTGGCGCGCCGCAACGCCACGGCCCGGCCGACCATGCAACGGCCGGGATGGGGGGTCATCCAAGGCGCCGCAGGCCAAGCCGTGCCTGAGGCGGGCAGCCGCGAGAGGAGCGCCGCTCGATGGGCGGACACTTGATGGAAGGACGACGGCGGTGGCGATGGCAACGGCAAGCGCCATGGCAACGGCTTCGAGCACGTGCTCGCCGCTGACTCGTGGGAGACCACGTGCGCGAAGCCGAGGATCGCCGTCGTTTGAACCGCCTTCAGCCGTCTCGACGAGACTTTGCTTCGCGGGGGCATCGACGACGCTGCTCACCGGCACCCGCGGCTCTCCTGGACCATGGTCCGCCCTCCTCGCGGCCATCGCTCTTGCCACTCGATTCGTTCTGAACGCTTTCGTGATCCGTCTCATCCGTCTCATCCGTCGCATCCGTCGCATCCGACTTCCCAACAACGCCAGCGACGCCAGCTTGCCCCCGTTCGGCAGCGGGTCGGCCGATCCTGACTTGTGGTCTCGCATCGTCTCGCCTCGTTTCGTCTTGAACGGCGCTCCTGTCGTGTCGACGGTCGGTATCGCTCCTGTCGTGCCGACGGCCGGTATCGCTGCTGTCGGAGACGCGGCAGCCACCGCCGCGCCCGTGGGTCTCCCCCACGGGCGCGCAGTTCCCGCTCTGGACATCCGTTCCACGAGCGGTAGTTTCGCCACGCGACCGGGTCTCGGGACGTCGGCGAGAGGTCGATGCCGTCGACGGCGACGTGTCCATGCCGCGCCGCCCTAGCCTCCCGCTCTCGCCGCGCGCCCCATCGATTGGAGCCTTGCCGGTTGCTTTCCGACGCCGCGCGTGGCCGCGCTGCCGAGTCGTTGCTCGTGCCGCCGCCGCCGCCGCCGCCGCTGCCTCCGTGACATCTACCCGAGCAGGAGCGACCGCGGCCGCAACGGCACCGGGCGAAAACCGCGGCTGCTGTCCAGAAGCCGCTGAGGCTGAGGGGCCGTAAGCCTATCGTCAGCGACGCCGTCGCCGTCGCCGTCGCCGTCGCCGTCCCTCCCGATCCCGGACGGTGCGTGCTCGCCTGCGGCGCCCGGAGGCGCGATGGCCACGACGCCGCCGCCGCGGCGCAGTATGCGGCTCCGCAGCGCTCAGGCCAGCCAGACCCCCGGCGGCGCCCACCGCCCCCTCCGCTCGCCCCCGCCTCCACCGCCGGTCCCGCCGACGCTGGCCATCACGCCGCCCTCCCGCCGATCCAGCCATCGCGACGCGACGCAGACGCCCGCCTCGGCGTCCAAGCGGACCAAGGTCAACCCCGCCGCGCTGGCTGCCGCCACCCCGAGCGCCACCACGGGCGCGAGCGCGGCCCACCCCGCCGTGACGCCGTCCGGCGCGCGTCGGTCGTTCGCGCAGTCCCTCGCGGCGGCCGCGGCCGCCGCGGCCGCCGCAGCGCCGATCCCCATCCCGCGTCCCGCCGGCTCGCCGCGGCCTAGCGGCGCCGCCCTCGCCTCCTCCCGCGACGGGCTGTGGGATGCCCGCCACTCGCCGCGCTCCGGCCGATCGCTCCCCGCACGCCACGGCCGACAGACGCACGCGGGCCCCTCCGCGGCCGCCGCGGCCAGCCCGCGCTCCCCGAGCCTCGCGTCCTTGATGCCGCCCGCCGTGGGCGGCGCGAGCGCCACGGTCGGTCGTGACGGGCGCGACGGCGGACCGACCTCGCCGTTCCTCTCAGCCGCCGCAGCCGCTGCAGCGTCAACGGCGTCGTCAACGACGACGATTCCGCGGCCCTCAGCGGCCGCGGCATGGCCCGCGCCGCTGACGAGTGCCGGCGCCGTGCGATCCGCCGCCCTCTCGGTCTCGGCGCCGTCCGCACCGTCGCCCGTCTCGACGCTGACGGCCGCGCTGCGGTGTCCGTCGCCGTCGTCGTCGTCGTCGTTGGCCTCGGCCGCGCATCTCTCCGCGCGGCAGCGCCATCACCTGCTCAAGACGCCGACGCGGCGGCATCCGCATCCGCACGCGCATGTGCCGCAGACGCCCGCCCATGCGCACGCGCATCCGCATCCGCGGCCGTCCCCCGGGTCGGCGGTGGCGTTCTCGCACGCCAGCGCCGGCGGCGGCAGCAGCGGCATCCCGTTCCCCACGCATGCGAGCGACCGGACGACGCCGGTGCGACGGCACACTCTCAACCTCGCGGCCGAGTACCAGGCGCACCATTTCCTCGCGGCCGGCGAGCCGCTGAGCCCGAGCCGCGGCTACGCGTACGCCGTCCACGGCGGCACGCCCAAGCGCCGGCTCTCGGTCTCGGCGTCGCCGTCGGGCGTTCACGGCGGCGCGGGCCACCAGGACCTCGCCGGGGTCGCGGGCACCACGGCCGGCAGTAGCGCGTCGGCCCGGAGCGGTGGCGCTGCCGGCGCCGGCAGCGGGCCGACGCTGCTCGACCCGCATCCGGACGGCGTCCGCGACGCGCTCTACGACCAGGTGCTGCGCAGCGAGATGCCGACACGGCACCACGGCCACCGCCACGGCCCCGCGAGCAGCCGCCCCCTCGGCGCGCTGGGCGACAGCGAGCACGACGACGACGCGCTGCTCGCCGGTCTGCCCCCGGGCGCTGGCGGCCTGGGCACGCTCGGCGGCCTCGGCGCGACGCCGCACAAAGCGTATGCGACGCGCAACTTGTTTACGTTCCACAGCCCACAGACCGCCCCGGCGGGCGCTTCGCCCGGCGCGCGGCGGTCCCATCCCGTCGGAGGCGGCGGAATGGCCATGACGCCGCCGTCGGCCGCGTCGGGCGCGCCGCGCCACTCGCCGCACCACCCCATCTTCTCGCTCTCGGCGCTGCGGCCGTCCACCCAGGAGCTCCTGCTGGCCGCGAGCCCCCGGCACAACGCGGCGCTCGCCCAGCATGGCGCGCGCGACATTGCCAAGACGCCCTACAAAGTCCTCGACGCGCCCGACCTCCAGGACGACTTCTATCTGCACCTCGTCGACTGGGGCGCGACGAACGTCCTCGCCGCGGGCCTTGGCACCTGCGTCTATCTGTGGTCGGCCCAGACCGGCCACGTCACCAAACTCGTCGATCTCGCCGAGGAGCCGCCGTCCACGGCGGATCCGGCGTACCGTGCCGACACGCTCGACACGAATCCGGCCGCGGCCGCGGCGTCGTCGTTGTCGCCGGCCGACCACTTCGTGACGTCCGTGGCGTGGATGCCGCGGGGCACCCATCTCGCGGTGGGCACGCAGCGCGGGACGGTGCAGCTGTGGGATGTCGGGCGGTGCCGCAAGATCCGGGAGTTTCGGGGCCACCTGGGCCGCGTCGGCTGCCTGGCGTGGCAGCCGGCGATCGCGGGCACGCACACGACGTCCGCGGCCTCGGCGCCGTGCCCCGCAGGCCGCGGCGGCAGCGTGCTCTCCAGCGGCTCCCGCGACCGCACGATCCTCCACCGCGACGTCCGCGTCGCCGGCGATGCTGTCGGCCGCTGGGCCGTCCACCGCCAGGAGGTCTGCGGCCTCACGTGGCATCCGGACGGCGGCGTGCTCGCGTCGGGCGGCAACGACAACACCGTGCTCGTGTGGGACGGCCGCGGGACGGCGACGGCGGCGCCCGCGGCGGGGACGAGTCCGGCGGCGGCGGCGCCCGCGATGAGTCCGGCGCTCGCGTCGTCGACGACCGCGCCGCTGCACCGGCTAACGGCGCACACCGCGGCCGTCAAGGCGCTCGCGTGGAGCCCGCGGCAGGCGCACCTGCTGGCGAGCGGCGGCGGCACGGCGGACCGGACGATCCGGTTCTGGAACACGGCGACGGGCGCCGCGCTCGCGCGCCTAGACGCCGGCAGCCAGGTCAGCAACATCGCGTGGAGTCCGCACGCCAACGAGTTCGTCTCGACCCACGGCTACTCGCGCAACGCGGTCGTCGTCTGGCGGTACCCGAGCCTGCGCCCGCTCGCGACGCTGACGGGCCATACGTGCCGCGTGCTGCAGCTCGCGCTGAGCCCCGACGGGCAGGACGTCGTGACGGGCGCCGGCGACGAGACGCTGCGCTTCTGGCGCGTGTTCCACCAGGGCAAGCGGCGCCGCGGGCTCGCGGGCCTCGACCCGGGCTTCGCGGCTGGCGAGGCGCTCGTGCCGTCCAGCGGTCTCACGAGCCTCACCCGTGTCGGCCGCGCCTCAGCGAGCAGCAGCAGCGCGCCCCTCAGTGGCCAGATTCGCTAGCGGTGTTGCTGCATGCCTACGATGCCGACCCTCGTGGGGATCGCGGGTCGTGTGGATTTGATGGCTAGCCAGCCAAGTCAACATCAGAAAAAAAAAAATTAAAAAAAAAATTAAAAAAATGAAACAACGGATCAAGGTCAACTACACCCATAGCAAGCGAGGAGGCGGACACCAGAGCAAGTGAAGACGAGCACACGGCGAGCACACCGCGGCGCAGCCGCCGAGGCGACACCCGTTGAACTCTCATCGATCGCTGCATGCTCCCGTTGGCCGCGACCGTGTTGTTTCCTGGCGGGAGGGAGGGCGGGATGCAAAGACGTTCGTCTTTCTTTGTCGGCAACAAAGCAATGACGTCGACGCGGGTTCCCAGACATCACGACGTGCACTTAGTCGATGTACTGGGAGAGCCAGCGGAAGCCGTCGCCGTAGCCCTGGCGCATGACGACCGAGCACATGAAGACCTCCATGGCGCGGATATCCTTCAGAGGGATCTTGCCCTTGCCGGTCGTCTGGTGGAGGCCGAGGTGGGCGCGCAGCTCATCCTCCGAAACGGCGCCCGGGGCATCGATCTTGTTGCCCAGCACGAGGAAAGGCACATGGGAGAGCTCCTCGATGGAGAGCAGGGCGTCCAGCTCGACCTTGGCCTCGGGGAAGCGCTCGTAGTCGGCACAGTCAACGAGGTAAACGATGCCGTGAACCTCGGGGAAGTAGTCCTTCCAGACGCGGCGGGCCTGCTGGTGACCGCCCAAGTCGTAGGTGGTGAAGTTGATGTTGCCGATCGAGAGCTCCTCCGAGGTCGGGTGCAGCGTCGGCTGCAGCGTCGCCAGACGGTCGTTCTTGAGCATGTGCAGCAGCGTCGTCTTGCCGGCGTTGTCGAGCCCCAGGAACAGAATCTTGGCGTTCTTGTTGACGAGACCTAGAGCATCACGGCAGCGGAACATATGGCGATGGTCGAAAGCAAGAAGGACACGCGATGAGTATCACGGTCTGACGGTCATCACGACGTATTCGCTGCTGCACGAAGCGCGAGGGACCACGCCGTCGCGATCAGTGATCGCGTCGATCCATGCGTATATGCGTATATGCGACGGGCGAGATCGCGCGTGTCCGCGACCACGGAGGCCCGTACAACGCGATCCGATCCTGAAGGCGCCCGTGAAAGACGCGCCTCGCGGACAGCATCGGGGGATAAGCATCCGTGTCGTTCCGATCAGGTCGCCGATCAATGATCGAAAAAAGGGTCACGCCTCAGGCCACGTGCTTGGAGCGCTTTTTTGTTATCCAGACAGAATCGGCCACTTACCCCAGGAGCTGAGGACGTCCCAGAACCAGCTCACCATGAACATGGTGGGAAGCGATTTAGCCGTCAGTGAAGAAAGGGGAAGACGAGGGGTTACGGCAGCCGTGAAGCCGTACAATAAGAGAGCAACACGGGGTCACGACTCGTCACGTCGACTCAGGTAAAGCCGTCAGCAGCAGCAGCAGCAGCAGCAGCAGCAGCAGCAGTTGTAGCAGCAGCAGCAGCAGGACGCGAAGGATAGAAAAGGGCAAGGGAGCGTCACAAGGCCGCGAGGAAAGCAGAAGCGTGCACGCGTGGTTACGCGTCAGAGTACCGAGGAATGCTTCAGATGGGCGAGGACGGCGACATGCCTTGGCTCGGACCAGGAAACACGGCGTCCGGGCTGTTAAGCGAGGTGGCCCAAAAATGGGTGGCGGGAGAAAGGAAAGAGAAACGATGCCTTTGGGGGGCAGGGGGCGACAGAACCCAAGAGAAAAAGGGAAAGAAATTCGTCACTCGACATGCGATGGCCATGCGCCGTGCCGGGCATCATGATGCGATGACCATGCGATGCGATGCGATGCGATGCAGTGCACCGCGGTGCGACGGTGCCGTCTCGCTGCACGCGCTGCCTGAGGCAGAAGAACGCCACCACCGTCGCTGGAAGGCAGGACACCCACGTTTCTGGGGAACGCGACGAGCGTCGGCCGTGACACCCCCCATGGGTTGGCCGGGCCCATCAGCGACCTCCATGCCCATCGCGTCCTGCCTTGCCCTCGTCGGATGGGAAAATGGAGGACGTCCCGATGCGCGGCGCTATGATGCGATGCGATGCGCGGCGCTATGATGCGATGCGATGCGATGCGATGGACGGTCGAGCCTCTCCGAGCAAGGGGCTGATGCGGCTGCCGTGCCGCGCCGTCACTCGGCGCCGCCCCGCAAGTAAAAAAACAAAGTAAATAAACCCAAAAGGCATCGCCGCCGCCCGCCGCGTCGCCAGCGCGCCAAAAGAAGTCGAGGAAATCACGAAAACCAGCGCGACAAATGACGTGGCGGCGCCTTGGCTGCCGCCGCAGCGCATCGCTGACGCGACTCCCTCCAGAGCCGAGGGGCGGCTTCACCCACCCCGTCAGGCTCCGCTAGGCCGAGGCCTTCGCGCGCCTGCCGGCCAGATCTGCGGCGCGCCGGGGCGAGAAGGCCCGTGGTCGACGGAGCCGACGGGCCACCGAACGGGCGGAAGGCGTCCGCCAGGGTCCCGCGAGACGGACGATCGCCATCGCGCCTGGCGCTCGCGTCCCCGACACGACGGGGGCCACGTTCCTCGCTCGCGTCTAGCGTCTCGCTACGAGCGTCGCCACCCGCAGCCAAGGCCCAGCCGCCATGAAACGCGGCATCGCGACGTCGCTAGGTATCAAGGGGGCGTGCCACATATCGCCATCTCACAGCGGGCAGTCCAGGATGCGGGCGCGGACGGGACTTTTCGGCTCATTATCGCCGCCGTGCCTGCTGCGCCAAGATCGGCGGTCCGGTGGGAAATTCAGCGTCATGCGGGCCTCGAGCGCAGCAGGGACGTGGCGGCGCTCATCAGAGGGTGGGCAGTCAATCCCGTGGATGGTGGGCGACCGCGTCAGAGCGAGCTGAAGGCGGTCCGACAGATCAGGCGCCGCGCCTCAAATGCAGGACCGCCGTCTGGCCAGTCGCTCAGTCGCATCACGGTTGGCATTCGGGTTGCATTCACGTCGGCTGTGACAAGGCGAATCAGGAGCGAGGCCCATGCCCACCTGATAGAATGCTCCCTCTAAGCGACGCGTGGATCCCGCCATGGGGCGTCATGCGCAACGTCGGCGACAGCCAGCACGTAATCGATCCATCGACTCGCAGGGTGCCTACGGTTCGGGGTGGGCCCATGTCTGTTCGATAGGCTGCTCGAACCAGTTAGGCATCGCAGGATCGACCTGCCGTGTGAAACCAGCGATGGTGTGCCGAGTCGCCATGTCATCTTGCTTCTCGCCCGACCGCCATTTTTGATGGCCGTTCCATGCGCTCCGCCGTGAGGGGCGGAGTTTCTCCTGTCGCGAGCCCCATCGTGGCGCTGACTGGCCCCGCCGTCGGAGTGTGGCGCTGCCTTCGCACCCTCACCCGTGCGAGCGGGCCAGGAGGTCAGAGCGATGGGCACCGTGCACGTGCCTCGGCTCCCCCAGCATCCATCGGCATGAGCAGCAACGCCGATACCATGCTTGGATACATGGCAGGGGTATCCGAGAGGCACGACGGTCAGACCCGATGGCGCTTGGGCTCACGCTCGCGGTGGATCACGGTCCCGTCGAGCCGAGCTTCCAACCCGACATCCTCCAAGGGCAACCCCTGGCCACACCTGCAAGCACCATCTTGCCGACCCGAGCCCGAGACCCTCGCCGCGGCGTTCATCACTGATACCTCCCCATCGCCGTCCCACCATTCCACCGTCGTCTCCCCGTGCTTCACCCCCGCCGGCGCTGACGGCCCCCCTTGCCCATCATGGCGCCACCCGTGGAAATCAACGCCATCAAAAACAAGATGCGCCGTGAGGATCTGTACAACAAACTCCGACAAGAAAAGGAGCGCAAAAAGCTCGAGGAGCGGATCGCCCGGCGCAAGCTTGAGGTCTCGAATCCGGCCCTCAAAGCACAGCGGTTGGCTGAGAATGTGCCTGACACGCTGGAGCGGCTCCGCGAGGCGGACGATACGATGGTCGATGCCGAAGACGCCGAGGTCGCCGAGGACGAGGCCACCGACGAGTTTGCGTCCTACTTCAACGGTGAGGCCGACCCCAAAATCATGGTCACCACGACCCACATGGCCAAGCGATTGACGGTCCAGTTCGCCCGTGACTTTACCCGGATCTTCCCGACGGCCGAGTTCTTCAAGCGCCAGCGCGAATTTACGATCAAGCGGATGGTCGAGCTGGCCAAGAAGCGCGACTACACCGATATGGTTGTCGTGAATGATGGCGGGCACGGCCCGTGGAGCATGACCTTCATCCATTTGCCGGAGGGTCCGACGATGGTGTTCAAGCTCGGCAAGACGATGAAGCTGACGGCTGACATCAAGGGCGCAGGCCGCGCGACACGGCACTCACCCGAGCTCATCATGAACAACTTTTCCACCCGGCTCGGTCACACCGTCGGCCGCATGTTCGCCAGCATGTTCCCGCCGAACCCAGAGTTCGAGGGCCGCCAAGTCGCGACGCTGCACAACCAGCGCGACTTTATCTTTTTCCGGCGCCACCGTTACATTTTCGACGACACCAAGACCTGCCGCCTGCAGGAGCTGGGACCGCGCTTCTCCTTGAAGCTGATGAGCCTGCAGAAGGGCACGTTCGACTCGACACAGGGCGAGTACGAGTGGGTCCAGAAATCGGAGCACGAGACGAGCCGCCGTCGCTTCTTCTTGTAATTCTCTGGCTGGTCGAGGCCACGACGGCCACGACAACTGCGACGATTGCGACGGCAACGTTCAAACAACGACCACCACGGCTAAGTGCAATCAACGATGGCGAGGCTCAGTAGCTGAACGATGGGGCGGCGTCATGGCGTCATGACGCCGTGGCTCCTCAACCTTCATTCTCGGTCTTTGCTTCCGCTCGGTCTCGGAAAGCAGGAAGGCGTCTCCGGTAGACGAACTCCCATGCCCCATCTTCGTGTATCGCACGTTTCGTTGACCGGTCGCCGACCGATCGGCCGTCTCGGACGCCCCGGACGCCTTCCTGGGTATGTCTTTTACTTCGCCCGCTCCCGCCCTCCCCTCCCCTCTGCTCACGGTATACCGAGAGAGCAGGCATAACTTATTCATAATCGTTCAATAGCTTCTTGATACGTCTTAGCAGCGGGCCAGACCGGTGAACGTCCTCGGGAACACTTCGATCGAACCATCCCCATCGAGCTGCTGAGCTGCTGAGATGGTAGGGTGCTGAGGTGCTGAGACGCTGAGGTGCTGAGGTGGGGCATGCAGACAACGCGAACGGCAGACAAAAAGGTTCGGAGGACAGACCGCCGTCACGAACGGGGCCACGGTCCACGGGCATCTCACTGCTTCAGGGGTCCCACGATGGCTGACGACTCGCCAAGGAAAGCAAGTAGCAAGGTCCGGAAATCGAGTCCGCGCTCGGTGAGTACGGCTTCAGCCACGAGGGCAAGCGCAGCCCACGGCAGCTTGGAGAGTCCGGACCAGAATGAGACGCCCTTCTCGTCGCGAATCGCGCCGAGACGTTGGCCGGCCAGCGTGCCGATGAAGCAGCCCGGCACGTTGTGGACAATGAAGCCGATCGCGAAGCCTGAGAGAGCGCCGAGCGACTGCCACGAGAAGCCTCCCGTCTCCGATCCGCCGGCCCCGGTGGACGCGTGCTGCGACTTGTGGACGAGCCAGTCGCGGAAGGTCTTGATAAAGGTGGTCACGATCTGGGTGACGGCGGCGACAACGACGCCGCCGCCCAGAACGCGGGCGAGCGTCCCGCTGCGCGAGGGTTCCGAAAGATCTTCCGCGAGCACACCATCCACGCTATTGGCCTGTTGGCCGTGTGCAAGCCACGGCCATCCGCGATCCCCAGCAACCCAGAATCAGACGATGTGAATCCAAGAAATAGAAATCAGTGAGTGGACAGTGGTGATCACCACATTGGCCAGAGCCGTGGCTGCGGAAGAAAAAAAACTCGGCGCAATCATGTCACCGTGAGTGATCGCACGATTGAACTGCAATCCAGCTTACCGCTTCAAGAAAAGCCGAGGGCGAGGGTTCAACGACGAGCCGGCTGTCGACCGTTGTCTCCGTGGCCATGGTGCCGCCTCCGATGGCAAGACACCTAGGTGGGTTCAACAGTGACAAAGAGGGAAACAGAAGGGATGAAGGGGGGGTGACACCGATGTTGTGCAGCACCGATCGTGTGCAGTGCCGATGTCGGGCCGTGCTGATGTCGTTGTAACCAAGCGCCAGGTTCAAGCGGCTACCCGTCGTCGGCACGGAATAGCGGATCGGCCGATAAAGCCGACGAGGCCAACGCAGGCCCAGTCATCAAGGGATCGAACGGCTCGCACCGCATGGCCGACCAGCGCTACGAGCGCTGCGATCGGCAGCGTTGGGTCGGCAACTCCGCTCACCGGTGTCGGCCACGCGGCCGTGGTCACCGCAGGCCGTGCCGAGGCCCGGCCGGACCGGGCCTCGCCACGCGGCCATTGACGGGAACGGGGGCGCGAAGGCGGAAGGGGCCGCGACGATGCGCCCGCCACACGCCGCGGCGCCGCGCCCGGCCGCGAAGCCGTTTTGTACGTCGGACGCCAGACGCCTTCCCCATCGCCCGAGCACCGCGACGGGGGGAAGGCAGCGCCGCGCGTGGCAGTGTCGCGGCTCCAACGCGCGGTCTTGCCGTGGCTGTCCCCGTCGTCGGCCAGACGCGTCCGACCGCGACAGCGCGGCGACGAGACCGGTATCAGCCAGCGCAAGCGCCAGCGGGGAGCCGCAGCAGCCGCGGACCGCACGCTGACGGGGGGTTCACGACTCGGCCACCGAAAGGGCTGCGACGCGATGCGAGGCGATGCGATGCGATGCGATCAGAGGCGTCGTCGGCACGTGGTGACGATGGCGAGCGACGGTATGACACCCGGCGAAGGATGCGCCATGTCTCTGCAGAGTCCTCGATATGGCTGAGGGCGCCCCGACTCCGTGCAGAGCCCGGGCCATGTGACGCGCAGCCGGGCCGCCATGGGGTCGTCGGATCCTCGTGGTCGACGCCGATCGCGGCCGTCGATCGCGGCCGCGGCCGTGGCGGGGCGCGGCGTCGCGTCGGGGGAGTGCGGGAAGGGATGGGCCGGATGGGTCAAGGCGCCAAAGCACCAGCCTCACGCCACACGGAAACCCGACCGGGCGCATCGCGGTGAGGCGGCGGAGATCAGGGCGCCGAGACGCGGGTTGGCATCGTGGCGACGGAGAAACCGAATCACACGAGGCGTGTCGAATCGGCAGCGCTGCGGATCAGACCGCATGATGGTGTGGAACCAGCGCCGGATGATATGGCCGTCCGTCGGGAGAGCCACGCCGCTTGTGCCGGCGTACACACGGTGCCGGCCAGTAGGCTGTCGCCCTTGGAGTCGTCTGGGCGGAGACTGCGCTTAAGACTGTGCAGACAACGACGCGCTCTGTCGCATCCGATTGGCCGGTCTCTGTTGTTTTATGGGGTTATTCGCGCATCTCCGACGATCTCACCTGTTCCCTGTTCCTCCTCGACGTGTTCGTTGACGCCAACCATCGCGTGCCGCATCCTTGTAATGGTGCGGTGACGATGCGCGATTTCCGCCATCACTTCTTGTCGAAGTGTGCTGACCTTGCCATTGAGCCCTCGGGCCACCTACTCGACCTGATTGACCATGCTGACGGCGATGACGACCGCAGTGACGGCAGCGATGGCGATGGCGGTGACGACGACGTCCCATCGCCAGGCACGAATACCCATATCGGTGGCGATGACGGTCCACCAACTGGCTCAACCGCTGCAGCTGCAGCTGCAGCTGCTGCAGCAAAAGGAACATTGTATCATCGCCGACGTCGTCGCCCCGAGGGGAACCGCGAGACGACGCTGCGCATCACAGCGCACACGTTTGGTCTGCGCGAAGCCACGGCGCTGGCGTACGCGCTGTCAAAAGACGCCCAGCTCCGCGAGCTCGTGATCACTGACGCCAGCCTCAGCGATGAAGGCGCAACGCTGATCGCCGGAGCGCTGAAGCTGAACAGCACGCTGCGCACGCTGGATCTGCGGGGCAACACCATCCGCTCCGACGGCGCGACAGCGCTCGCCGCGATGCTCAAGGTCAACAGCACGCTCGAGCGCTTGCTGCTCGAGTGGAACGGCATCGGCGTGTGGGACACGGGCGTCACGGCGCTGGCCGACGCACTCGCGGTCAACACGACGATGCGGCACCTCGATCTGCGGAACAACCGGCTCAGCGGGGCGAACCTGGCGCACCTGGCCGCCGGGCTGCGCCACAACACGGCGCTCGTCCACCTGGACCTGCGCTGGAACCACGCGGGGCTGACCGGCGGGCGGGCGCTCGCCGATCTGCTCCGCGTGAACCAGACGCTGACGCACGTGCCGACCGTCGGCAACGCGATCCCGCACGACCTGCTGACTGCCATCACGGCCGCGCTCGAGCGCAACATCGCCCGCGCCTCGCACGATGCCGCGTTCCAGACGAACGCCCGCGTGCTCGGCGACACGCTGGACACGATGCAGAGCGAGCACGCACGCGCCGTCGAGGCCATGCGCCAGCGCGCGGAGGACGTGCTCGGCGAGCACGCGGCCCTGCGCGAACGCGCCGAGGCCGCCGAGGCCGAGGTCGTGGCTCTGCAAGCGCGGCTCGCGCAGGTCGCGGCCGAGCGGGACGAGGTGACGCAGTCACGCGACGCCGTGCTCGCGACCCAGGCCCTGGAGCGCTGTGCGGCCGACGGCGAGCGAGAACAGCTCGAGGCGCTGCGGGCGTCGCACGCGTCGCTGCTCAAAACGCACGCGGTCGCGCTGCGGGCCCGCGACGTGGCGCTCGCGGACGCCGTCGAGCAGGTCGAGACGCTCACGAGCGACAAGTCTCAGCTGCTGTCGGTCCAGGACGAGCTGAAGACGACGCTGGCCGAGCGGACGCGCGCCGTGACGCTGGCCCAGACCCGGCTCGAGGCAGTGCAGCGCGAGCTGGCCACCGCCCAGACGCAGCATCGCGAGGAGACTGCGTCGCTCAAACGCGTCGAGATTCAGCTCATCGAAACTCAGACCGCCCACCGATCCGCATCCCGCGCGGCCGAAACGGCCGAAACACGCGTCGTCGATCTGACCGCGCGCGTCCAGGATCTCGAGGGCCAGGTCGCGGCGGCGCAGCGTGGCGGAATGGAAGCTGAAACGCGACTCCGCCACACCTATGATGAGCAGGTCCGGCAGCTCGAGCAGCAGGTTCGGCAGCTCGAGCCGCAGGTCCGGCAGCTCGAGCAGCAGGTCCAGGAGGCCCAGAACGGGGCGAAGGAAAGCCGCGAGATGGCTGCGGGTCACCTGCGCACCCTGGAGACAGAGCGCCTGGAAGCCCGGCGCGCTGAGGCACAGCTGCGCGAGACGTGCGCTGATATCAAGCAGACTGCACGGTCCCGGTTCGCAGCGCTTGAAAAGAAGGTGGCGGAGCTCAAGGCCGTCGTCGGCCTGCGCAACGAGCGAATCGCGCAGTTGCAGGAACAGTTGCAGGAGCGCGACGCCGAACTGAAAGAGCTTGCTGAGATCGATGAGGCGAATGGCATGCGCATGGAGGAGCTCGCGCAAGGCATCACACAGCTGCTCCATACCAAGGCGCGACCACGACGACCCAGCCGGGGACGGCGTCTCACGGCGGCGAGTCTAGCGCAATAGCGCCGCGCACTATCGACCATCGACCCGTAGCTTCTTTTCTGGCCTCGTTGCCATAGACCTCATGCCGCAATAGCTTTTGTATAATATATGTGTAAAAAGAGCCCTTCACTGCTTCTTTAGAGTCATCACAGGGTCGCCAGCGGTCAGCAGGAAAGAAACGTCGGAGGTGGTACTTCAACACAGCGCGTATGAGTGATTGTGATGACTCGTGCAACCAATCATCGTCATCATCAAGCCATCTTCGGCTAGACCACTAAAAACTTACCATAAATGCACGGAAAGAAGACTGGAGGGTGCCGAAGAGGCCGGCCATCTTACTCCTGAGGGCCTCTGAAGGAGACATCACGCAGCGTCGCAAGCAAGATCATCGTAAATCGTCCCAACTATCTGTGAGTTGACTGAATTATAGCATTTCGACGTAGTATCAGTATGATCTGACACTTGGTCGCGGTTCAACATGCTCATGAGTTTACCTTGTTCCATTTCAATATGCTGAATCTTATCGAAGGTCAGGCCCGCTTCCTCAAAGATCGCTTGACTTTTTTCAGCGAGTGCCTCAAATATCAATTGGTGGTACTGAATCAATGATTCAAACCGAGTGGACCAAAACCAACGAACACAGCACATAATTTTAGCATCGTGATGCGAAAAACCAAAAAAAAAAAAAAAAAAAAAAAAAAAACGTGTGGGTAGCCATCCCAGTGCTTGCTCCCGCAATGCCGCTGCTTCCGCGCGGTCGGCGCGCTGCCGGACCCACTCGCCGCTTACCTCTTGCAAGATCTCCTGGACTTGAATAAACCGTTCGGTGCATTGCTGCTCGAGAGTTTCGTGCAACTTCGAGATCTCGAGCTCAATGGCATCCCCTTTTGTGTACTGAAAGGGCTCTTGCAGATTGATCTCGAGAATCTCGTCGGGCAACTCCGAGAGACTCATAAAATCACTTTCAAACCCGCTATGTTGCTCCGGACGCGAGTCTGGGTGAAGGGCATCGCTTCCGCCATACGTTTCGTGATTTTTTGCGCCATGCTCGGGATCCTGGTTTGCGGAACTGTGCTCGGAAGTCTGCGTGTGAGATGGGGCGCGCGGGGATGTCGGGTACGGGGGGTGAACGCTCGCCAAGGTTTGAGGGACATCCCTGGGCTCTTCAGCCACCGATGCCGGCACCGGGCCTGGATGGCCCGAATCGTACAATGAAGCCACATCCATCTCGAGCTGTCGCACGGAGGCTGGAATATCTTCCAGCGACGGCTCTCTTGTGTCGACCTCCTGCGGCTTCGGGGACGTCGCCGACGGCGCCGAATCGGCATTAGAATGCCGTGTGACCACGGTGTCCACAGCAGGTCTCCGATGCTCGATGGTACGCGATGTCTTGATCGCGGTGAGTGGTTGGTCCAATGCTTTTGATGCATCCGCGTTGACATCGGGGGCCTGCGACGCCATCATCATATCGCTGGGAATGTCGCTCAGCAGTTCGAGATCGGCGAAAGGGTCGTCCAGCATTGCGGTGGCGTGCGCCGGGCGCTTGGCGAGCGAGTTTGCCAGGACTTGTGGCTCATGATCCATCACGAGCGCGGTGCGCTTTTTAGTGTCGATGTGAGCTGTCGAATCTTGCGCCGCTGAATTCGCCTCAGGCGGAATGGTGAGGTTGAGCTTCGGGCATGGACCCTCGGGGAGGGCTTCCAAAAAAATGCAGTCAACAGCTGGCGAGATGCAGTCAACAGCGGACGAGATGCCAAGACAACAAGTCATATGTCTCGATTGTTAGATTGATACTCTCTCTTTGGTCTCATGCCATCGTATGCGAAGGAAGCATGCTGCAGTCGTCGTGATGACTCGATGCAGACCTTGTCGCCGAGATCGGCGGCTTATATAATGTGGTCCGAAATAAGCTTTTTTTTTGCCGATTTTTGTCGTTGGCTCCGATTGGAGCCAAGCCACGCGCCCTTTCTGCCCGGCTTTGGGGAATCCTCAGTGCTCGTCGGGTTTCCGGTGTCGGCGATAGCAGTGCTGCGGCGGACAGGGGCGGGGCTATGGGCGGCTGGGGAGGGAACGGATTCGCACGTGGCAGCAGCGACGACGGTTACGGTTTTTTGGGCGAATCAGCATGAGGCCGCCTGAGCCGTGCGGAGCGCCGTATATGCCACGCCAGGACCCCCGGCCGTAGCTGCATCGGCACGCCCCGCTGGCGGTCCGGCGGCGCGATCGTCCGCTGCACACCGTCATGCGCCGGGTCAGCCGTGCCACTCGGAGCGTGGGCCGATCGCTGGCCGACTCACCGCGCTTTCGCTGCTGCTGCGCCCGCTGAGCCGAGCCGAGCCGAGCCGAGCCGAGCCGCCTTTCACCCTGACCGCCGTGCCGTGGTCGTGTTTCGTGTCGCCCGCGTCGCGGAGCACGTCCGCTGCTCTGTGCCACGTGCCACCCCCTCCCCTCACCATGCGGCGAAGCGAGCGCCCGTCCCAGGTGTTCGAGGCGTCGCCGGCCGGCGGCGTCTCTCGGGCCACCTTAGTGGCTGCACATCGGCGCGCTCTGGCGGCTACCGCGGCGGGCCCGCCGCTCCGACCCCCGGCAAGCTCGGCCCCCGGCCGCCCCGCCGATCCTGACTGGCCACCTCCTTGCTCCGACCCGCGATCCCGGCGGCCGACGCTGTCCCAACGTCTTGATCCGGCGTCCTCCGAAGCGGCGCTGTCGTCCGTGTCGTCGCGGCGCCGTCTCCCTGCCTCGGGTGGTGGTGTGGACACCGCCCTGCCGCGCGCGCAGCAGCAGCCGTCGGCGAGAGAGCGCGCGCCGAGTGTGCCCGTCATGCCCAGCACTGCCGTGCCCGCGACGGCAGCCGCGGCGGCGATGGTGTCGGCCGGGCGCACGACGCACCCACGGCAGAGCGTTCCGCTGGCGCGGACACGGGTCGCCGCGCGTCGCACGGCCCGCCCGCCGGACGCCCGCGCTGTCGCTGGCCTCACGCCCGGCGAGCGGCTGCTTCAGCCAGGCATGGCGTGGCCGGGCGATAAGGCGCTGGTGAGCGGGATGGAGCTGCTCGGGATCGGCACAGCGTCGCCGCCGCCCACGGCGCTCCGGCCCCTGTCTCGCGGAAGGGCCACACCGCCGCCGTCGGCCGTGGGTTCGGCCTTGTCGATGCGTGATGCTGACGAGGCCGACGCGGCCGCCGAGGTGGACGATGATGTCGACGACGCTGGACAGCGCGGGTCCCGCGCCCTGATGGACCCGTCGAAGGCGTGGGACCCTGCATCCGAGGCTACCGATGTGGTGGACGGTGGGCGGAATGCGGAGGCCCACGGTCGCGAACTGGTCCAGGAAAAGCTGGTGCACGACAGCATTTCGGAGGACGCGGCGGTGGCATCGTATGAGGAGCACGATTGGGCGGTGCCCGACCCGGTCCACGACGAGCAAGCCTTGCAAGACGTGTTGAACGACGAAGCACGGCGAACGGCGGCGACGCCCGGTCGCCATGTCGATTCGACCCATGACCATGACGACGGCGATGATCGAGACCAGGATCGCCACCCAGATAGCGAGAAGAACGATGCGGCGTCCGCAGGCACAGACGTCGTCACGCGGCGGGGTTTACCGCAGACGCTGCAGACTAACCTCGTCTCGGGGGCCTCTAAGAAGGAGGAAGCCGCCGCGCCCCTGCCGTTCACCGCGTCTCCGGTCTCTCGGAACCGGCATGTCGAGCCGCAGCCGCAGCCGCAGCAGCAGCAGCAGCAGCAACAACCACAACAGCAGCAACAGCAGCAGCAGCAGCAGCATAGCGCGTCGCCACCCAAGTCAGCCCCGGGCCCGGTGATGCCAACGATTCACCGCGTGATGGCGCTGCCACGGTTTGCGGCCATCTCGTCGGCCGATTTCGTCGACATCTTTGCTTCAAAGTCGAGCAAAGGCGTTCATGCCAAGCAGCGCATCCTAGCTGAGCTCTTCCTGGAGCTGGGCCACGACCAGCTCCACCAGACCCTCGAAGCGCGCCGCGAAGAGCGGCAGGCCGAGAGCCGCCAGCGATCTCGGTCGCACCTCGAGGCGCGGGCCAAAAAGAATCGCGAGCTCACATTTTATACCCGCTACAAGCACCTGGCGCTCAGCCTACATACCCAGCTCGGACTCGGCGACTCCACGGCGGCGTGCGCTTCGGATCTCTTTATCAGCGCACGGTCCTTTGCCTGCTATGTGGCGTCGCTCCTCGATGTCCTTGACCGACGCGAAGCCCAAGCGACTTTTGCGGAGAACGCGACGCTGGAGCACATCATGGCGACGTCAGTGCTGCCCTTGCCACCACCAACCCCCACCGACGTCCACGGGACCGGGGCCCGTAGCCCAACCATTCATTCTCATGCGGGGTCACCGTCACCGTCACCGTCACCGTCACCGTCACCGTCACCGTCGCTCCCATCCCCAGAAGAAGGATCCCGCGCTGCTCGCCCTCGGCACCTATCGCCGCCCAAGCGTCCGCTCCCCATGAGTCTCTCTGCGTCGATGGACACGTTGCCCGCTGCGGCGTCCGCGTGCCCATCGGAAACGCCTCTCGACCCGCCGCCGCGGGACGAACCTTCTGCGGGCCGTGCCGCGGCACGGCCCCCGCCCGCCCGCCACAATGTGCCGCATCACACCGCCAAACGGCGCGACACGGGGACTGCCCCAGCAGCGGCGGCGCCATGGGCTGTCGCGCCATCACGGACGGCGCATCGCTCCTCGCGCGGCGCGAGATCGCCGCCGCCGCAGACCGCGCTTCAGTCCGTCCCCGCGCAAGCCGGTCCGGCCCTCCGAGCGCAAATTCTGAGCGATGTCAAGGCGCTGGTCCAGCAGTATGCGAGTTCGCCCTCGGCCCCGGCCCCGGCCTCGGCCATGGGTCTCGGGCCCCGACCGCCCGCCGATCCGTCGCTTGACCAACGCCGCTTGCTGCTGCTCCAGTGCCAGAATGCGCAGCTGGCCCGCCAGGCGCATGCCCAGCACGCGGCTTTCACGGGACGTGAGATCGCCTACGATGTCGTCCGTGGCCATCTCGACGAGGTCATGCACCTCCTGCAGCAGGTCGTCGCGTCTCCGGACACCGCCGGCGATCCCGCGCCGCCGCCGGCAGCGAGACCGCCGCCCATGGGGCGGGCGCCCGTGTCGCGCCGAACCGCCGTGAAGTCACCCCTCCTCGCTCCGGCCGCGGCGCCGAGCCACGGCATCGCGGCCCCGGTCGCTCAGCAGTGCCTGACGCTCCTGCACCGCGCCTGGCGCGTCCTGATGCAGCCGTCACGGGACCGCAGCGCGCTCGCGCTCGAGGAGCAGGACGAAGCGGCGGCCGCGGCGCGCGGCGATCCGGACGCCGTGCCGATCCTGTGGGCCTGGCGCGAGTTTCTGGGTGACGCGTCGCTGAAAGACCGGGGCGTCGGCGCGCAGGGCACCGGCCCCCGTGGCACGCCAGCACGCACGGCGCCGCCGAACGCGTGGCAGGGGCTGCCGAATGCGCGGCATCTGGCGCGGATCGAGGCCGCGCTGGCCGACATCCATCGGGCGGTACGTGGCGTGCGCGTGCAGCTGCAACAGCATCCGGCGTCTGACACGACGCTGGCGCGTGAGCTCGACGCGCTGGAGACGCAGCTGGGGAACTGCTGTGAGATGCTGCTGGAGACGACGATGCTGCTGCCCGCGCCGCCGTGGCCACCCCTCGTCACCATCGCGGGGCATCCGGCGCCACGGCGCCTAACGGCCCGACCGCCGCCGCCGCCAGCACCGTTGGAAGAGGCCGACATTGCGGATCTGCTGGCGCGGCTCGGCGTCCTTTCGTCCGCGGAGGGGTCGCCTGGCAAGGAGGCACATGCCATTGTGACAGCTTGGTACCAACAACAGCAACAGCAACGGTGCCAACAGCCGCACCAGAACCGTGAAGACGAGGAAGCGCCGGCACCGGCTTCGACTCCATGAAAGCGGTCGCGATCCGACCGTTGGGGACGACAGCTTTTGAGGGTCGTTTCGTGGGAGACGTGCTAGATCATTCGTCGCGGCGGGACCGTTCAGAGCGGCTGGATCGCTCGCTCGCTCGATGGTTGGTGCGGCATGCAAATTTCTGGCGTCATGGCCGGAAAGCGCGTCAGGAAAATGCATCATTAGAAATAGAGCGAGTAAAAGCGTCTTAATAGAGGGCAGCAACGGATCTATGAGGAGAGATGGGAAGAAGAGGGGATGCCCACAACGGGAAGACCGTCAGGCAAGGGATGAGCAGGGGTCGACGGGGTCGACGTGGGTGCCTCCGATGATGGCCACGGCCGAGGATTTAGAGGGCCTCGCGGAGCCGCGTGACGACGGCGACGCGGATGGTCTGGTCGAATGCCGTGAAGGCGCACAGCCCCTCCTTGTCGGGGCTCCAGTCGATGTGGGCAATGGGCTGCTCGGCAAACACATTGGTGTTCAGCAGTTGCAACGTTCCCGCAACACCCTCGTCATGGGCGCCGTCGGCATCGCGTCGCGTGCGCTGCGCGGGGTACTCGTACCGGTAAAGATTGAGCGCGCCGTCGCCGCCCGCAGTCATGAAAATCTCGCGGTTCTGCGGGAGATGCTTACACGACCAAATCGTCGTGTGGTGGTGCTGGTCGCGCTCGTCGAGCCGCGCGCACCCCGTCGTGGGGTGGATTGTGCGCAAATCAAACACGTTGAGGCTCGCCTCAAGCCCTGTCGCCACCAGCTTGTTCATCCGGATATCTTGGCGGTCAAACTGCAGCGAGCAGACGCCGTTGCCCACGTTTGTCTCCCAGCGGACGGCCATCATGCGCAGATCAAACAGCTTGATGTCGCCGTTGTCGTATCCCGCTGCGACGACGCGCTCCTCGTTGTTGTGCGCGTCGCCAAAGGCGACCGCCCAGGCTTCGGGGCGTGCCAAGCCGGGACGCCGCCCGTCGCGATGGTCGTCGCCGTCAGGGGCCATCACGGCGACGGGCACGCCCTGCTGGCGCACGTCCCACACCTTGATGACACCGTCGCGGCCGGCGGTGGCGAGCTCGGGGGCGCCGGTATCCGGACGGGCGCCGCAGCCGTCAATGGCGTTGACGACGCCGTCGTGAGCGCCGGAGACGCAGTATACGGGCTTAGCGCCGTGCTCCAGGTCGTAGACGGCGACCTGGCCGTCAAAGTCGCCGGTTGCCAGCTGCGCGGCGCCGTAGGCCGAGGCGCCGAACGTGCTGCATTTGATGGCCGCCGATTTCTCAGTCTGACTCGCCCGATCAAGATCCATCAGTTTCGACGCGTTCGCAGCGACCCGAACGCATCGGAGGGCCATCAGAAACGCATCAGAACGCATCAGATACAAATATGATACATACGTATACGTATATCCGAGGTGAGTCAAGAACGACGAGACAGGGCCGGATGAGCGATGCTAGACGGACTGACGGACTTCGCTGGTCAGATCGTCATCGGCGAACCGACAGGACGGATGTGCTCCGTAGGAAGGGTAGATCAGGCCCCGACATCGTGCGTTACCTCGAACAGCGTGGACATTTCACCCTGCGTACCGAGTTGCAGGAGATGCAACGCGCCGGTGCCGCGGGCATGCTGGCCAATGACCACCAGCCTGGCGGTGCGGGGAATCCAGCGTGCTTCATAGGGCGTAAAGGCGACGTGCTTGGTCTTGTGCAGAATGATCTGCGGCTTCTCGAGACGGGTCATGGTGGCAGGTCTTCAGAGGGTGCAGGGACCGTCGTGAAAGACAGCGATAGGCGTGAACGACAACGGGCGACCAGCGACAGCGATAGGCGACAGCGATTACGGGCGGTCAGTACGGGACAGAATCCGTGCAAAGAGAGGACCGAGCCAACTTCTACCGGATTTTGCATGCGTTGATTCATGGCTCCGGCCGATCTTGGGTCCTCGATCCTAGACCGCGAGTGCTGGCCGATCCCTGTTGGCCGATCCCTGTTGGCCGATCCCCCGATGTCGGCCGATCCCGCCGCAAAATCTTTTGCCGCACTCGGCCGAGAATCACCGTGATCAGACGGTACTGCACACGGGCGGATCGCCCGGTTCTCGTGGTGAGCGGACATCAGCTAGGCCGGCGAGTCCGTCGAGCGACCTCGCGGCTACCCGCTGATGGCGCCCCGGCGAGGCTGCCGCCAAGACGGGCCGGGCCGGGCGCATCCCCCGCGGGGAACTGCCGCACACGGCTCACCGCCGGACAGGCGCCACCAGCGTGGCGCAGCCACAGGAGAAGGCCGGCCGTGCATGCTTGCGCCTTTCAGCGCCGCATGGCACCGAGTCCGCCCAGTCGGTTGCTGACGCCCAGCCCCACTGGCTTCGAACGCCCGATGGATCGGCCGATTCCACGCGCCTCGCCCTGCACGCAGCCCTCTCATGGTCTCACAAACCATGCGAGGGCGGGACCATATCGCTTAATAGACCTGAACGAGTACGATGCGGTTCTGAAGTTCAGTTCTCAATCCTTTCCCGTTACGTGTGTTTCATGAGCGGTGACCGCGTGACGGCGGGTGAGCCCGGACGCGGCTTCCATCCGCAGATCCGATACAGCATCCAGAGGCGCTGGGGCTCCGTCAGGCCGTTGGCCGCCTGGAAGAGGCGCAGGGACTGCTTGACCCGCGCCTCGATACTGAGCTGGTAGTGGTTGCCCAGATAGGTCTCATACTTGATGGCGCCTTGATGGCAATTTTAATGTTGCTGTCGCCGAGGTGGCGCTATGTGGGCCATCTGGCGGCCAGCAGCGGGTGGCCTCGATAGTAGTCGCACAGGTGAGGATCTGGTCTCGTGGGCCCGCGATGCCCGGCATGAGCTGCCGAGAGAAGGTCGTGCATGTCAGGTCAGGCAGCTGCGCATCCATGACGTCCTCGACGCCGTCGAAGCATCGCTTCAGTAGGCCGAGCAGCGCGATGCTAGCGATGTGGTAGCGGTGAGAGAAGGTCTCCACGCGTGCGCGAATGGCGTCTCAAGCCCGCTGTTTGTCGTCGCCTTGCAAATGCTTCAGCAGCGCAACCTTGACCACTGTCTCCGTGTCTTCCTTGCGCCGCTTCATCTTTGACTCACATGTAAGAGGTTCGACACGGCACGTATGGCAATACGTGCCGGCGGTCCACTGGATGATGACATGCCCTGCGCACAGGGTTCACCACGATAAGTGGTAAGCAGAGGGTGGGGTCTGTCCGGTGCTGATCGATGCGTGACGGCCGCTGCCTTCACTTTCACAGGCGTGCCCTCCGCGAACTCGCGCATCCCTGGGGCCCTTGCAGCTGACGACGCGGACGCTGACCGCTGCCCGAACCCATGACGAAGGCATGAAGCGGAATGATCGGAGCGCGCTGCGTCGTATGTGGCGGTGCACCTCGAGCTTCACAGGGGAAGCGTGAGGCTGCGGCAAACCTCTGACCACGGTCACCTTGCGCCGGCCAATTTTTTAATTCAGGACCAGATTGGTCTCTGCGTGCACCTGGGTCGTCCAATTTAAGTTTCAGAAACACTGAGTGCACGCCATGGACGCCAGAGACGCCAGAACGGGCAGCTGGCCCAGCACCCCCCAAGCCGACCGAATCGAGCTGCCCTCGTGTCGATGCTTCGGGAGCCCTTGTGACAGATGCTTGATGGCGATGGTGACGACACACCTGAAGGCCCGAACGAAGCCTTCGCTACGAGCCGCTATCGTCGATTACCACCATCGCCGTCGGCGACGACTGACGCCATAGGTCGTTACCACAGGTCGTCGCCATGGCCCACCTGGCGCGTCTTCTCCCCAGCCCATCGGATGGACGGCCGTCGAACGAACCGCCCCCGTCTTGACCCCAGCATGTTCATGGCCATGGTGACTCCGACCCCGCCACTTCTCGCTGGCACCGGTCCGCCTCAGTCATGTCGGGCTCGCAGCATGATGGGCGCGGCTTAGCCCCACGGCAAGCTGGTGAGCACCAATCTCCATGCCGCGTTGAACATCCGACTCTGCCTGACCTTACCCGCCAGACCGATAGCGTTGTGTCGCAATCCCGGGGCAAGCGCCTCTGCAGCCCAGGGTCGGCAAGCTTCTCCGGAGATGAACCAAATGCGCGACTGTCTCGGCAGGGGATCCCTGGGGGCACCAAGAGGGGTTGGCGTGCGCGTTGGGTCGTCCCAAGGAAGGGTCTATACACACGACATTCGAACAAAAGTTTTTTTTTATCAGGGAAAGCGGCGAAAGGGGTTCGGGGATTTTATCTCGAGGACTAAGCACCACCTTGCTCGTGCTTTTTACTTTTGGGCTTTTGGGCTTTCATTTTCTGCAGGCAATGCGGAAATCTTTGCCGCAAACTTCACCAAGAAGGCTATGCTCAGTTTGGCGGTGTGGCGCGACCGCCTAACCCCCCGTGGTTGAAGTGGGGAAGGGGACCAGGGAGGCATCTAGCTGTCTCAGGTCGTGTGGGACTTGAGGCGCCGTTGCCGGCACCCCTCGCCCACTGAAACCGCGCAGCGCTTCTTTGGCGTGCAACATATTTAAGACGTTACAGTTCGGCGAACCATACGTTGGAGGCTTCGACTGTACTCGAAGATACTGATCTTAAGGTCCGCCTGCGATGACGCTCACGCCATGCGCCATGCTGAGGGCGGCGTCAGCGTGAACGCTTTGCGCTGCACCTCACACCATCTGTCTTTTGTGCTTTGACAGGCTCCATCCACCATGCAGCGACAGAGCACGCAGCGCGAGGGCACGCAGCAGTCGAACACGTAGTGTGTGGAGCCCCGCGGAAGCGCCCCATGGAAGCCGGCGCCTTCTGTTGCGAGCAGGCCGGTCACTCCGACATGGAGGTGTCGGAGGTCGCGGCGCATCAGCGGCAACCCGGCGAGTCAATGGTGCCGGCGTCAGCCACCGTCGTCGATAAATAGCTGGAAGGAAATGGCCGATCCGCGCCTAGTCAACCCGTGTTGGACCACTCGGACCCGAATGTCATCGAATTCACACTGCTCGGCAAGCTCCAGTTCCCACCAAATAAACTCAAGATCCAGGGCATCCTGTTTTCCAGCACGACCACGCTCTGCCCGTTTACTTTGCCAACGCGGTGAAGTTCCGTTGTCAGCATGAGGGCGCTTGGCGCCATTCGCGTCCCCGTCCTCCTTTTCTTGGCGGGGGCCAGCTTAATTCCCACTGGGAGTTGCACCGACGAGAGGACAGATTTCCAATATATGGAGCCACTGGATCCTGCGACTCATGGGCAGAACTCAGGAAACAATATCCAGTACTTTGCGGATCCGCTAGCGAGTCATAATCCCATTCCCCTGCAGTTTGGACCATCAGATTATCAGTCAGGGAATTTACAGCATGCCGGACCTCCATCGTCACTGGCGAATCCAGCTTCGGTATACTATCCAATGCCGTCTATGAACGATGATTTCCAAACTGAAAATCCATATGAGTTAGCGAATCCTTATGCAGGTGGACCAGACGATTCACAGTATACTGGCTCTCAACATTCAGTTTATTTTGTTCTTCTTTATTCATCGTCACAGTTTGGGGAATCTGCCTCTTATGCGTCTGGTCAACTGCACTCGACCAATCCCATGTTACATGTGAACCCTACTGATTCTGAAGATTTCCAATCGGATGGCTTTCAGACAACCGATTATGGCGATTTCTATGAATCGCTCGGGCAGCCGAAAACCGATGATTTTTCAGCGATCGGCTCCCATGACCGGGAGCCAGCGCCGCCTTTATCGACGGATGGTCTTGAAAAGTCCTTTCATGGCCTGAGCACCGACGTCCCGTCTTCCATGCCAGGGTATGCACCAAATATTGCTTCCCGCTTTGGGGATTCAGCCGGAGACAGTGACAGCACATTGATGCCGCCACCGCCGATTCCCAAACTTCGCCGAACCTCGACCGAACCTGGTTCGAACCGTAATCCCAACGGCCTCAGTCGAACGACTACGCAGTTGTTTGAAGAGCCTCAATCGATGGGGCCAGCCTCACCGACGCACCGTCGCAGACCTCACCGTCCTAACCGTCCAGGGCCATCCCAAGGATCTGGTTCGTCTGGCGGGTCGACAGCATCTTCCTACGAGAGCGTAGCAGCCGCCGCCAAAGCAGCGGAGGAGTCGCTCGCTGGATATCAATGGTATATAGGCGCGAACCAGAAACCGCCCAGTAGCCCGCCCGTCAGCAAACGGACCCTACGCCGCATCCGTACCCAACCGGGTGAGATCCGGGTCCCGCCACAATGGACTGGCTCGTCGGTTTCCACCGTCAAGTTCCCGAAGGGTCTGCCTCCCCCGTAATCGGCCTTTTTTTTCAGCGCTGCCGGACGCGGTGCCGCGTGGCAAAGCGGTGAGCACCCCCCGCCACCTTTCCTTCCGCCCGAAGGTTCGTCTTATGGTCCACCTTATGTTCTGCCGCCCGGGTAAAGCAAGCCGTGTTTCATGACCACGGTGGGGCCCATAGGCCAGGTCGCCAGCGAGATAGAGTCCGTGGTCGCTGGAGTGGTGGTTGCTTATGGCGCGGCCAAGGTTGCTCCCGGAGGCAAAAACGAGATCGCCGTCCCGACATCTTGCGTGTACAAGGCGTGCGCCCAGCGCTTTCGCACCAACTTGGCCGATGAGTTCTGAACGACCCAAGGGCATGCAGAGACGAGTCGCGTCCTGAAAACAAAAAATTGCGGATTCGACTCAAGGATGCCGTGGCCAGAAGTTTGCTGTGGTGTGACTTCAGCAATAGCAGCAAGTTTGTCCGCGACCTCCGTGCCGCATTGAATATCCAACGTTGTCTCGCCTCGCCCTTTCGACCTGCGGCGCTGGGTGGTTTCACCGCTCAGCCTCGATTTCTACTAAAAAACATCTCACGTATTCAATTCATTCTGATCCGATTGGCTGATCGTTGCTGGTCGCCTGTCATTCGTGAGCGTTCCATCGCATCTCATCGCATCGCATCGCATGAGATGGCCTGGCCTCGCCCGGTAAAGGATCGCGTCGCGAATCGTCGCGTCGCGGATCGCCCCACATGGCGGCGATCCATCACGGGGACGGGATGTGGGCCCGCCATGATGGGCGGATGGCCATCGCGTGCGCGGACGCGGTGCCCTCCTGGGCTCGCCTCCCAAGCGCCTCGCGGCCCCGGCGCGCGCCCTCCATCCGGCGCGTGCCGTGGCGCACGCGGGCGTCCGGTGGCATCGAGAGGCCCGCGGCCGGAGCATGTCGCCGCCGACCGGCAGGGCTGCTCCGGTTGCCGGCGGCGGTGGCGGCGTCGGCAGCGACCCATGACCGTCGTCAGCGGGTGTGCATAGGGACCACGGTTCTCGGCCGACGAGCGTAGAGACATCCGTCGCGGATGGCCGCGAGGGTTCCCGACGGTGGGTCATGCGGCGTGGCCGGCGAGGCGGAGCACCACCAGGGAGGTTGAGGGGGCTTCACGGGCTCGGGCTCGGGCAGCCTCGGCCAAGCCCCTTCGGCTCCCGCGGGGAGCGGCAGCGGCAGCGGCAGCGGGAGCGGTGAGGGCCGCGGTCGTCCGTGTTCCGGCCGCGGTCAGGTCAGCATTACGCGACGGGCGAGGGTCTGCAACGCTCGAGCTGCGTTCGAGCTTCGTTCGAGCTGCGTTCGCGCTGCGTTCGCGCTGCGTTCGAGCTTCGTTCGAGCTGCGTTCGAGCTTCGTTCGAGCTTCGTTCGAGCTGCGTTCGAGCTGCGTTCGAGCTGCGTTCGAGCATCATGCCGCCGCGTTCGCCCGACTCGGCTCGTCGCGCCGGACCGCGTGGCCAATCGAGCGCCGCGTCTCAGCGAGGGGAAGCCGCAGCGCCGTTCCGTCCGATGTGCGGAGGCGTCCGACCCGTCCACGCACCGCCACTGCCCCGTCGACCGCACCGCCACCCCGTGCGCCCACCACGTGGCCAACACGCGCGTTGCGACAACATCCCCAACGGCCTCCGACCTCCGACCTCCGACCTGGGACCTCCGACCTCCGACTCCCGACTCCCGACCTTGGACCTTGGACCTTGGACGCCGGTAGCCGCCGCGCCATCCCCGGACGGACGGTGGCCCGGAAGGACCCGCCGGAGTTCCAGAACCCGAGTCGCCGTCCCAGCGACGCCTCTCGTCCTCCTCCCCGACGGCGGTCGTGGCTCTGCTCACTCGCTGTCGCTCGGCTTCCGGCTGCGCCTCGTTGCGACCGTCGCGACCGCCGCGCATCCGTCTTCTGCCCGCCGCGACTCACGCACCGAGTCTGGCTGGGTTGCTCCCTCGCTCACGCTCCTGCGGCCTCGAGCCGCCCGCCCGAACGCACGTCTGCCCGGCCACGCGCCCACGACGAGAATCCCCGGAGCGACGCTCTTCCAGCCGGGTTTCTCCACGCTTGCCGCGGGCACCACATCTCCTTGTGCACGTCTTCGGTCCGTCTGCCGACCACCACAGCGTCGGCGTCCGCTTCGGCTTTGGCGTCAGCGTCGGCGTCTGCTTCGACGCTTGCTGCACCCGCATTCAACCGCTGGGGCGCGTCGTTCGACGCCTCCGCCAGCTGCCGCTGCTGCCGCCACTCTTGTGGCCGCGACCGTGGCCGCCGCCGTGACGCGGGCCACTGTCGCTCGAGCCATTGCCGCGTTCGATGGATGCTCGCAGCGCATCACATCGCAACGGCCATGCGACGCGCGCTCGCATGTCTTGATACCCGTGATTCCCCAGATACCCTGCTGCCACCCCCGCTGCCTCCCCCTCCCGCCCCGCGATCCCGATCGCGATCGCGACCGCGACCGATACCCTCCGCCCTCCGCGAGACCCCACGGCCACGGCGACGACCGCCGATGCCCCACCGCGGTCCCCGTGCCAACGTCGACCACGGCCAGCACCTCGACCGCGCCTCGGTGGGCCGGGCGACGACCCCGACAGCCCTCGAAAGCTCCGGCTGATTGGCTGCGGATTGCTGCGGATCGCTGTGGCGCTGTGGCGCTGCCCGCGTGGCGCTCCCATTCGCGATCGCCGTCTCCGCCGCCGTTCACGTTCTTCACTTGGCAGCATTGGCAGCCCTACGCCATCCCGACCCTACCCTACCCCCCCATCGCGGCTCCACGCCCCGCGCTCAGTGCTGCCGGGCCCACACGGGTCCTTGTCCTTTGTCACCGCGGCGGTGTCGCCCTTCGCCGGCTCGCGCACCCGTCGCATCACGCGTCGTCAGCATGATACCCCTGTACCAGACGTACCCCTTCCTCAGCGTTGGTGGAATGCCCGGTACACTCAATGCGATGACGCCGTGGGCGCCGGTGCCCGCCATCGACCCTGCCGACCCCCACGACGGATCGCCGCCCGCTTGGCCGCTCTCCATGTCTCCCGCCGCGCCTTCGCCCGCCCTGGCGGCCGCGGCAACGGCGGCGGATGGCGCCGCCGCGGGTCTGTTGCCGTCGGCCGGCAGCGTGCACGGCTTCTTCCCCCCTCCGCCCGGCGGGCGGGACCACCGGTCCGCCCCGACGGCTCCGTGGCATCCCGGCGCACCCGCCCTGCACGTCGCCGCCACGGGGTCCCATGCGGTCCAGCCACCGTGTCGACGCAGCCCCGCGCACCGCCGCGCTCCCGCGCCCGCCGCCCACGACCCACGCGACGCGTATGCGCCGCCGCAGGACCTCCATCCAGGCCGGCCTCGCCACGGCGGGCCCAGCCGCGGCCCGCCAAGCCACAGCTCGGGCCACGGACCCGCGTACGCGTCGGGCTCGGATGCGGCCGGCTTGGGCGGGTTCCTCCAGGTGAGCGCTGACCGCGGCGGCGACGGTGGCGGCGGCGGCGGCGACGGTGGCAGCGACGCGCCGGCGATCGCCGCCGCGGCGCCGTGTGGCCTCTTCCCGCCGCCCACAGCCACAGCGGCGACCAACGCCTTCTTGGAGCATCTGGGCGGCGTCACAGTCAGCGCCGCTCCGCACCCGGCGCTGTCCCCCTCTCGCGCGCACCCCTACGACGTGCGGGACCCGGCAGGCCGCCTCGATGCCACGCGGCCGCGGCCTCTCGAGGCGCTCCTCTTGGGGGTCGCCGCCGTCGCTGACACCGCGGCGACGGCGGCCTCGACCCCGTCCGCGGCGGCCCGCGCCAAGGCGGGCATGCCAACGCCGACGCCGCGGGGGCTCGCCATGACGGTGCTCCCGTCGGCGCTCCCGCTGGGCGTTGCGCCGGCGGCCGGCCCAGCCGTGCCGCCGCGGCCGTCAACAGCACCCCCGGAGAAGCGGTTCTATGTCCAGAAAGCCTGTGTGCACTGCAAAAACGCGCATGTCGCCTGCGACACGCAGCGGCCCTGCCAGCGCTGCGTACGGCTCGGCCGCAGCGAGACGTGTGAAGACGCGACGCGCAAGAAGCGCGGACGCCCGCGCATCCCGGACCGCCACCTGAAGCCCGCGAAGCGCCGTTCGAAACCCAGGAAGGCCGGCGCCGGCCTCGCCGTCCCCGCTATGGCGGCCGCCCTGACTCCGGTATCGGTGTCCGGGGATCCCGACCACGTCGCGCTCCCGGGGCCATCGGTCGGATCGATGCATCAGGCGGCGCCACCGGCAGCGCTCCTGAGCACCCCTGCCATCAGTCTGCTGTCGCTGCGTGATGCAGAGCCGTACGGGCCGATCGGTGACACCGATCGTCGTGGCGGCGGTCGCAGCGGTGATGGCGGCCACGGCCTCGCCGGCCACGGCCACGTAGGCGGTGGCATGACCGACCAGCGGGCCGATAACGCTCGCGCTCATCAGCTGTCGCGAGCCGCGTCGAGCGACACGAGCCTGGGCCCGAGCTTGGCCGTAGCGACAGCGAATGCGGCTGCGACATTGGTGCAGCAGGCCTCCGCAGGCTCGACGCCGACTCACGCGGTCCGGCTGATGGAGACCTCGCTACAGACGCCGCCCAAGCCCCCCAATGCCGCCGCCGCTGCAGCGGCCGCGACCGCGACCGCAGCCGTCGTGTCCGGCATGTCGCACGCCACGGCGTCCGGAATCCCCATGGCCATGCCGATGCCTCTTCCGTCCACCCCACCCAATATGCAACGGCCGCCGTACGCTTCACAACGTGTGAGCTTGCTTTCGCATATGATACCCCATATACCCACGGGAGAGGCATGGCCGACATCGATGGTTTCTCAGCCGGACGCCCCGCATTCCAGCGCGTCACTGGCCGCTTCCTATGCGACGCTGCACCCTTCTTCGCAGCAGCTACATCCGCTGCAGCAACAAGATTACCACCACCACCACCAGCAGCAGCAGCAGCAGCAGCCGTTGGATACGGCCTCATTTGTCTCATGGCTCACAACGTACGACTCGCCGTCCCGCTTAGATTCAGAGGCCATTGATGCCAAGTGGCCGCAGCTGGTTCCCAAGGAAGTATCCCATGCCGCCGAGCGTTTGGGTCACCAGGGCTACGATGCAGCACTCTCAGCGGCGCCCCTGCAGTTCGCCCATCCTCGGCCGCCAGCGTCGTATGCGCCCATGCGTCTGGGCTACCCGTATGGCCCCACGGGCCATCTGCCTTCGCAGCCTCCGCCCGCGCCCCCGCCCCAGCCGCATGTCTACCATGCGACCGCGACGCCGACGCCAGCCCCGACGGCGTCATGGTATGCCTACGACCACAACTACGGCCATGTACCCTCCCATCACAGCCTGCCCACTGTCGTGCCTGGCTACCTGACGCCGCAGCAGCCGCAGCCGCACCAGCTGACGCATCCGTATGCCGCCATCGCCTCCCAGACCCATGCCCACGCGCACGCGCCGGCCTCGGCCGCGGCCGCCGCGGCCCATGCGCCCATGGCCCTCCCGGTCGATCTGGACCTCCGCATGCCGCTGCCGCTCGAGATCGGCGGCGTCGTGCCGCATCACCACGCGGTCGGCCACGGCGGGTCGCTCGTGATGCGCGGCGCGGGAGGGATGGGCTCGACTCGCATGGCGCCGCCACCGCTCGCTGCAGCCCCTGTCGCGCTTGGCGGCGGCCATGGCCACGGCGGGCCCGACGGCGGCGTCTCGGCCATGCATGTCGCGGCCGGGGCGGCGCTGCCCCTGGCCTTGTCAGACCTCGGGGTCGGGCTGCCGGTCGGATCAGGCATCGACTTCCCGTCGGCCGCGGCACAAGCGGATGCGATTCGGCAGCGCCGTGCGCATGCGAACAGCTACCGCCATCAGGGCCCATGATCGATGGGACTGGCCATGCTCATGACCACGATGGGGTGCATACGCGGCATCATGGCGGGACAAGACCTCGGTTCACGCTACGGTTGCTTCTGGTCTGCGATGTCCGGAGGTGCCATCGGGAGCGTTTCCTTTCGCTTTCTTTCTTCTTGTTCCCTTTGTAACACCGCGTCTTAGTATTTAGGAATGATGGTGCTTGCTCCGCCCCGCCCTGCGTTGCGGAAAGTCACTTTTCGAGAACAAAACGGAGCGGACAACCATCGGCCTCTCTGGCGGGAATCCCGTGGGAGTATGATTGCTGCTGCCGGATCTCTTCGATCCAGTGGGCCCTCCGCTCCCTCATGTAGGTCACCGGTCAACCGTTTCTTCATCACGAGGGACATCTCTTTTTGACGCCCTAACTGAATGATCCGAAAAGTAAGCTCTAACCCAGTCTCCGCAAGACCTGGATGTATGCCCAGACGCATGTGGTCCTGAAACCTAGACAACGCCCGGCGCCGCGATCTCAAACCGCGATGACAATGCCGCGTTGGACATCCGACGCTGCCTGACCTTAGCCGCCAGACCGATAGCGTTGTGCTGCAACCTCGGGCAAGGGTCGCTGCAGCCCAGGATCCGCAAGCTCATCCGGAAATGAACCAAATGCCCAAATGCCTCGGTGAGGAACCCCCGGGGGCACCACGGAGGGCATGGTCAGCGCGTTAGGTCGTCTCAAGAGATGGCCTATATATACGAGCAGATAGGCGCGTTAAAAAAAAGGGACCATGTTTATAACAAAAAGAAGGGGAGGTCACGTGGAAGGAAGAAGGAGGAGAGTAGCGGGGAATCATCGGTCACTCCGGGGTTTAGTTGACCGCGTCATGCCACCCTTTCGGTATCACCATTGCCCGTTTGCTCTTCCCCACTGCCGCCGTGAGATCGCGTGAAGACAACCCGGCATGCTGCCACGACTGTTTCATACGACAATGGAAACCAAGAAAAACACAAAAAACAATCATCCAATATTGCCTCATCCCGCTCAGTTAGGGTGGAGAGGGGGGAGCGGAGAGCGGAGAGCGGCAGCGACAACGGCTGCGACGATGGCGCCGTCGCGAGTGAGACGCAGAGCGCGCCACGCGAAAGGAGCACAAGGACGGCCAGAGTCGGGAACGGGTGAGAAAGAAGGGGGGTCGGATCCCGACGGGGCAGAGTAGGCGAGAGAAACGGCGAAAGGGTGTTCGGAAGAAAAGAAAAAGGCATAAACTGGAAGATGCAGGGCAACCTGCCGCGGCAGCGGTGTTGCAGGGAGGGAGGAGAGAGACAAGGCACTACACACACGACAGTCACAGCCGAAAACGACGATGACCGTTGACCGCTTGGCTTGTCGCCGTCACCGCTGCCACGCTGGCGCTGCGACCATCCGTGCGGAGGCAAAGCGAGGCCCAAAACGACGCGAAGGACAGAGCAGCAAGGATGGACGCAAGGACAGGAACCGTCAGAAGCACCCAGGAAACGATCGACGGTCCTTCCCGCGGCAAGCCAATGGGCGCCAGGAGGTGCGGAAGACAAGGTGGTGAGAAGGCCGCGTCATGACGGGTATGAAACACACTCGGATGACCAGGCAGAAGAAAATTGCATCCGCCATCCGGAAAGCGGTATGCGAGGGCCGCATGGTACTTCGGAAAGACCGAGGTGAAGCTCGACGAAGCCTGTTGCAATGAGACGGCAGAGTGCTGCGGGACCATCGAATGGCCGCCGGTCAGACGGCCGACAAAAGAACCAGCGACTCGCCGAGAACGGCTCAATGGCGTGCTCCGCTTCGAGCTTCTGTCCAGCTCACGATTCGATACATCCCTCGATGTCAGCATGAACAGAACGGGAAAGCGTGGGAGCGATGGAAAACGGTCGCCAGGAACGAGGAGCAAGAGGAGCAAGGGCTTTTACATGGTCTTCGCCATCTCCTTCTTCTTCTTATTCCGCGGCGGCGTGGCCGGACGGCCAATCCCGCCATACTGGTACTTTTGCTTCTTTTCAGCAGGCTTGAGGATCTGGAAGGAGCACATGAGAGTGTCGTCGACGCTCATCATAGCGCCAGCGTTGTCAAACTCGCCGCAGTAGTTCGGAGCCGAGAAGAGCGTCACGAGCTGGCGCTTGGCAAAGAACTCATAGCCATCCTCGACGACTTGGTGCGCGCGGCAAATCAGGTCCAGGTCGTGTTTTGACAAGAAACGCGTGACGACGTCCGGGCCGAAGGTGAAGCTGACACCGCGGTCGTTCTCGCTCCAGCCCTGAACATCCTTGTCCGGGTCGGACCACAGCAGGTCGCAGAGCAGGCCCGTGTCGGGCACATCCGTGGGACGCATCACCCTTCGGATCTGCTCCATCGTCTGCAGGTCCGGCGACAGCCCGCCGTGCATGGTGAAGATCTTCTCATCAATGATCGCGGCGATCGGGAGGCAGTTGAAGCAGTCGGTGAAGGTCTTCCACAGCTTGATGCTATATCGGCGCTTGCACTCGTCGTAGAAGCCGTAAATGCGGTTGATAGACGCGCACTCGTGGTTGCCGCGGAGGATAAAGAAGTTTTCAGGGAACTTGATCTTGTACGCGAGCAGCAGACAAATCGTCTCGAGCGACTGCTTGCCGCGGTCGACATAGTCGCCGAGGAAGAGGTAGTTCGCCTCTGGTGGGAACCCGCCATACTCAAACAAACGCAGCAGATCATAGTACTGGCCGTGGATATCACCGCAGATTTTGATCGGCGCTTCCAACTCGAGCAAGATGGGCTGATTGATAAAGATCTCGCGAGATTTGATGCAGAGGTAGCGGATCTCGTTATCTGTCAGCTGGACCTGCTTGCCCGGACGGGAGCCGCGCACCTCCAACAGTCGGTCGATGACCGAGTTGATATCGATATCCTCGAAATCCCCCATGGCTGGAAGGGAACGACGGGATGAAGGGACGGGAAAAGAAGCGGGAAAAGGCTACTAGCGTGCAATGAAGGCAACGAGTTGCCTCAAACGCCGACAGCGGGACGGAGAAGAGCTGAATCACGCGCAGCACACACCATCCAAGAACCCTGTCTAGTAAAGGAAAGCGGAAGGGAGCGGAGGGGAAGGAGAACGCCACCCGTTGAGCCAAACACCAGAGGAAGCCGTCGTGGATGGATACTATCGCATCCATGGGGCCATTCAAACAAAAAAGACAGAACAATAACATGGGTGAGTCGAAAGATGAGACAAACCAAGACGAGCTGGAAGTCGGGGTGGAAGCACGAAAACCCATCGTTCGCTTAAGCGTTGCTGAAATCCCTGTTGCCATCGCACCGTCTGGAACAGCCGCATAACCATCCAGGCAAACGTGCGCTGGAATGTCCGCCGAGATCTCGCGTGCAGCACAACAGGCGGTCGTTGCGAATCGGCACATGGCAACCGACGATTACACCAAGATGGGCAACACGTGAAACCACATGAAGCGCGTTTGCACCAACATCGCGCACCACCGCCCCGTAGCACCCATGTTGCATCTGCTTCCGTCTGATATCACGAGAGCGCCACGGCGCAAGGACGAGGAGCGTAGCCCATCTAGCGAGGGCCAGAAGGCTTCGGCGTCAAGCTTCGCTAGACGGAGCGGTCAGATAAGACCGCGGGTCCACGTCATATGCAGGTTTGTAGCACGGCTCGACGGCTGGACCCGTCCGCCGTTGTTCTCCGGCGCTAAATAGAGCGAAGGTGCGCATCGTTGCGATCGCCACGACGTCGCCAAACGAAGCGAGAGCCGCAGACGCCTCTCGCGTAGCGTCTACCGACGAAACCGGGAGCCGCCCATTCGTCGTCCGCTTTCGCCAGCACGCCTGATGCGATCTTGACATGCTCTCCTCGCCGAGGCATAGCCCGCGCAGGCGAAGCCGCGCGGCCCATCACCTAGCCCGACGCGAACCCAGAGAAGGAAGGCAAAGCACCCGAAACGCACAAAGCAGTACGTGCGATGCATCACGCGGCGCGGCAACGTCGAAATGAAGCGACGCCTAAGAAAGCACGCTGCCGCTGTCCGCACGGAGGCTATGGGGCAGAAATCCAGACGCAAATCGCACGAGAAAACGTCTCATCCGGAAGCCGATGGCGGGTTATCGGTTGTATCCGCGATGCAGCGCGTCGTCATCGCAGTCTGAAATCAACAGGTGCCGCGCCAGGCCGAGGAACGCGGGAAGCAGAAAAAAGAGAGCGGGGTTATCGCGTCGAGCAAAGCCACAGTTGGTGCGGCCCACCTGCGCGAACAGCTCCCACGCCGAGATATCGAGCAAGTGGGCGGACGGCCTATGGTTCGCGTAACACGTGTCACAGCGCGTCAGATGGCAAGGTAAAGTACGCAGAGCGCGACAACGATGCGCGAAACGGTCAAGACGGTCAGGCAATTTTGTTGGCGGCCCCCGTTACTGTGCTTGCGCGGTCAGGTTTGGGAGCGGGCAGGTGACGACGCGTATGCTGGGTCGCTGGAGTGGCAGAACGCTGGGAGACGGGGATGCTGGGTCAAGCAAGAAAAGAGGGCCTTACACTTG
>ML014215.1:0-65516 GCA_003615045.1 Caulochytrium protostelioides | reverse complement strand
AGGCAAGCCGTGCTTGTTTGCCACTTTCCTAAACGGCGTCGCCAACGGCGTCGCCTCGAGGGCAAGCCCGCCACGGCATATGACACAGCCAAGTTTGTTCTCCGAGGGGGCGACATGTCTGATCTCGGGCAAACAAGGCGTGCGCTCAGCGCTTCCACACCGTGCTGGTTAACGAGTTTTAGAGGACCAGGATACAAAGACCGGCCTGATCCTGAAAAAAGCGCGGAGTCGAGGCAAGCGGACCGTGGTCACAGGCCTGCTGTGGTGTGATACCACTAACAACAATGTCGTGAACCGTAACCTAATGACGTGATGAACATCTGACGCTGCCTCGCCCATCAGCTGCGCCGTGCCGCGTCGTGGGGACCTGGCCGTTTGCGGGATGTGATCGGCAAGTACATCCAAGGCTACACTGCAAGCGGATTGCCTCAAGCTCAGCCTACCGAGTCAAAACAGCGAATTCACGCCCCTGAAGCACATCAGCTGAGCGAGGAAGCTTAAAACAATTGAGCGGATCAATCCGGATTTGAACCAGAGACCTGTCGCATAGAAAGCGATTGCGCTGCCAGACTGCGCTATTGACCCTCTCGCTGCAGAGTTCGGCGAGTCTACAATCGTAAACAAGCGTTCCAGGGACAAAGCCGTCCCTACTGAGAGTCTACTCGCACAAAATCTGTCTCGGGCATGGTCTCAAGTTCATGATTTCGTCGCCGAATCAGTCTTCCCTCGTACAAAATGACAATGAAATTCGACATGGTCGTTGTCTCATACATGGTATGCAAGGCGTGCCCCTTGGTAAAATCTTACCCAGCTCATGCTTCAAACACTCAAACGTCCAAAATGAGACACCCGAATACTCGCACACGACCACAGATGAAACCGAGTTCGTTCGCTGATCACCATCGACAACCGCGTGCTCTATAACCTGCTGAAGGAACTGCGTCCACTTTCAGCGCCAGAAGAAGGTGACCGACACCGTGCCGACTGCGGCGGCTACCCCCAAGACCAAGAACCCCTTGGCAAACAGCCTGAATGAGCAATGCACTCTGGGGAACGACTCGGTCCGCACCAACATCTTCTTTATGGCCATGGTGGGGGTCCAAAGGCCACGTCGTCAGCTGGAGGCTGAACCGAAAGCAGTACTAGGTGGAAGCCGGCATGAAAGCCGCCCAAAAGCAGTCAGAGACGTGGCCGCGCCATTTGAAAGAGCCGCTGCAGCGGCTGTCCGAGGTGAGCTTCAAGGGTACACCGCTCGCCGCACACCACCGCTTTCTGGAGGTCACACTCGCCACATACGAACCGCTGTAGACGGAGTCCACATGAAGCCGCGCTGGGCACGCCAGCGCCTGCAGCCGTACCGTGGCAAGCAGCGCGTGTTTGCCCAGTTCTTGAACGGCATCGCCGAGGGGACGGCCACGGTGATGAAGCCTATGGTGATCGCCTATGGGGCCTCCAAGTTTGCCCTAGCAGCGAGGGGGGATTGCCGTTCCAACGGCTGGGGTATCCAAGGCGTGCGTCCAGCGGATCCGCACCGTCCTGGTCGACGTCTTCCGGACGACCCAGATGCATGCCGAGACGAGTAAGATCCTGACCAAGGTGTAAACCCGGGACCCGAGGAAGGTCCCGATCTCTTCCGCGCCCACCCGACTGAGCCAACCCGGGTGTATGCCCAGACGATTGTGGCCCTGACACCCGGCCAACGCCGGCGCCAGGGGACCGTGGTCCGAGGTTCGCTGTGGTGTGAAGCGACCAACGGCAAGTGTGTGCACCGCGATCTCGATGCCGCGTTGACCATCCGACGCTGTCTGGCCTTACCCGACAGACCGATAGCGCTGTGCCGCATCCCCCGGGCAAGCCCTGCGGTCCGTGGTCGGGAAGCTCATCCTACCCCGAACCAACAGGCGTATGGCCTCTGTGGGGCCTCCTGGGGGGCACCACCGAGGGCCTGTGGTGCGTGTTGGGTCGGCGTGGGCCTCCGTGTTCGTTGAAATGAGTCTATCATCCAAGCAGGATTTTGACGCCAGACGACTTGTGTGTCAGCAGCGAACTTAGGCGAGACGAGCGCAGCCATGGGAGGGCTTCTGAGTGGTCCGCTAGCCTCTCGGGGGGGGGGGGGGAGGTTCGCAGGAGGCCGTGGTCTCTGCATCGGGCGCTGGCGCCGCTGTGCCAAGGCGGCCTTGGGCCGATCGGCCTTTTGGCCGATCCCTGATCGGCATGCCAGCGACCGAATGCTCATCTCCTCATCTCCTCGCTCTCTCTCATTCTTGGCTCAGCGTCCCGTCGTCGGTCAAGACGGCCACGTCGCCAGCGATGGCTGCGCCACGCGGACGCGGGATGGCTGCGCCACACGGATGCGGGATGGCTGCGCCCCGCCAACGCCGGTTGCGCCGGGGGCGGCGAGGCCCGCGCGGGACGGGGACCCCTAGCGCTCGCGGTCGGGGGTCATGGCCATGAGGCGCGGCCGCGGGCGGTGGGGTCGCTTCGCTGGCGGGTGTTCGGGTGGGCCGGCGGCGCGTCGCGCGAGCTCCGCGGCGCGTCGCGCGCGTGGGTGTTCGGGTGCCGCGGCCGCGGGCGGCTGGCGGAGTGCCCGCGGCGTGGGGAGCACCCGCCGCGGGCGTCCGCGTCGGCGCTCCGCCGCCGCGTCGGGTCCCGCCGAGGACGCCTGCGCCGTGCTGGTCTGTGGTCCGACCACCGCCCGCCTCCGTCTCCTGCCGCCGCGCCGACCCCCGTATGCGCCGTCTCGGCTCGGCTCGGCTCGGCGAGGCGAGGGGCGACGCCTTGAAACGGGGAACAGCAGCTCGCGCTGCTGACTTGAGGCGCGCGCGCGCGGAAGCCTCCTCCGCCTCTGCCGTCGGCGGTCCATCCAGCGCCCGTTCATCGCGCGTGCCAGGAGAGGAGACGAGCTTCACGACGGACCCCACCGTCAACTGTCGTCCTTGTGATACGCCCCCCAGCGGTTGCTTTCTGCCTGCTTGCGCCGCCATCCGCTCGCCACACCGCCCCGCGTATTGGACCCGAGACGACGATACGTCGACGTGTCATTGCTTTTTCTGCCACCATGGCTGCCTTTCTGAACAACAACAACAACAACTGGGCCGATGACTTCGAGGAAGCCGGCGTCCCCGAGGAGACGACGACGCCGCCGGCCCACGCTCCGGCCCCGGGCGTGAGCGAGTCGGCCGCGAGCGGCGCCAGCAACGTGCCCACGCTGCCGCCGAAAGAGACCAAGACGCTGCCGGACGGCACGCGCCTCACAACCGAGTGGCGCTGGGCCGACGACTCGCACACGACGCGCATCAAGACGACGCGCAAGTCGATTCTGCGCAAGGTCGAGACGCTCGTGCCGCTCGCGGTCACGGAGCGCAAGAACAACTGGGTCAAGTTCGGCGCCGTGGCGCAGTGCCCGCCCGGCCCGGACACCGACTCGACGACGCTCGGCGACCACATGGTGGTGCGTCTCTCGACGCAGCTCGAGGAGGACGAGGACCAGTTCCAGCGCGAGGCCGAGGAGGCGCGCAAGCTCACGATCGCCAAGGCCATGAGCTGCCGCATCTGCTCGCAGAACCACCGCACCTCCAAGTGTCCCTTCAAGGGGACCCACTCGCCGCTCACGGGCGCCTCGCCCCTCGGGGAGACTGCCGGCGCGCCCGCCACCGGCATGGCCGGTGCGCCCAGCATGGGCATGGCCGGCGTCGTGGCCGGCGGCGGCACCGGTGGCAGCGTCGATGCCAGCGGCGGCGGTCCTGCCCGCTATGTTGCGCCGGGCCGCCGCCCGGGCGCGACCTCGTCGCTCGAGCTCGACGCCTACGGCCGCCCCATCCAGGAAGGCTTCTCGGTGCGCATCACCAACCTCATCCCGAACGCCGTCGAGAACGACGTCCGCGAGCTCGTCACGCTCATCACGCCGTCCTCGACCGTGGGCCGCGTCTACGTCGCGCGCGACAAGATCACCGGCGAGGGCAAGGGCTACTCGTTTGCCACCTTCCTCACCAAGGACGCCGCCCAGGCCGTCATCGACCGTCTCGACGGCCACGCCTACGGCAACCTCATCCTCGGCGTCGACTGGGCCCAGCCGAGCAAGCCGCGATAAGCCTCGGCGGCCAGACGCTCTCTGTAATTCAACGTTCCCCGCTCATCACGAGATTCTTTTTTTATGTCCCTGGTGCAAGGCCCGTGGTCACGATGGCGAGGGGCGGAGGGCTATGTGGCTGCTGTTGGAGATCCACTACCGGGGGCTGCGGCTTCAGGCGATCGCTGGGGCCGGCACGAGGAGGACGACGTGGCCGGCCAGCTGCATGCCGCCCGCGCTCTCGGGCCAGAGGACGTATGGGGCCCTCGGCGGGGGTGTCCGGGTGATGGTCGTCGTGGGGGTCGTCGTGGCCATCGGCGCAGGCCGCGCCGCCACGCGCGGCCGCGCGTCCTCGGCCCCGCGCACGCGCGGCGACACGCAGGCCAGCTGCGCGTTGCTGGCGCGCAGGGCAGCGAGGTCCCAGACCGTCCGGTGAAGCGACATGCCGTGGGCCGCCACGACGCCGACGACGTGGTCGGCAGGGACGCCGCGGCCGCCGCCCGCCCCGGTGACGAAGACGAGGTCGGCTGCCGGGTCGGGCTCGCCCGCGGCGGGCCCATCGGCGCGACCGGGCGCGTCGACGACATAGCCCATGATGAGGGCCCAGTGCGCGGCATGGCCGCCGCGGCAGCTGGGCTCGTTCTGGCGCTGAGGCATCAGCCAGCGACCATCCAGCAGAGCCATGGCGGGGGTGAGTCTGGTGAGTGGCAGCGAGACGAGGCGGGAGGCGTCGCAGCATGCGCGCCAGGGCGCGCAGCGTCGCAGGACTTACATCGCGGTCGTAGGGCACGAGCAGCAGGCCGCCGCGGTCGAGGGACGCGACGAGCTGCGCGGCCGTCGGGAACGCCGCCACCCGGGCGATGGCCGGCGCGCCCGCGGCGCGGATCGCGTGCTGCGCGACGTCGGCGAGCGCCGCGACGCTGAAGCACTCGCCGTAGGCGGACACGCCGAGCGACTGCGCGAGCGCGAGCAGCCGCTGCTGCGTCGCGAGATCCACGGCGCCGGCGCCGCCGCGGCCCGCGTCCTCGGACGGCGCCCGGAAGGCCGGCAGCGCCGCGCCGAGGGCCCACAGCCCGCAGCTCGGGCCCTGCTGGCGGGTCTGCGGGGCCATGGCGGCAACGTGCGGCGCCATGACGCACTGCGGGGCGACGGCGTCCGACGGCGGCGGCGCCTCGGGATTCGACGGCGAAGCGGCGGCCTGGGACGCCGGCGCCGCGGCCGTCGCCAGCCGCTGCCGGCGCCGCGGCAGCCAGACGCCGTGGTGGAACGCATGGGCGAGGCGCTCTGCGTCCGGCGGCGGCGGCGGCGGCGGCGGCGGCGCGTCGCCGTGCCGTGCCGCGTCCATCCGGCGGCCCGGCGCCGGCATCCGCGTCAGCGTTCCTCACGTGGACGGCGTGAGAGACCGCCGACGACAGGGGCGGCGGCGAGCGTCGAGAGTGGGGTGGGGAGCGCCGATGGGCGCGCGGTCGGCGACCCAGCCGCCGCGCGCGGCCTCGCCACCGGGGCCTTGATGACGGCCCGCGCTCTGCAGAAGAGCTGCTCGCGCGGACGATCCCGTTCATACCGCCCAAGGCCGTTGTTCAGTGGCCGCGCGTCGGATCCGTCGGATCGGGCGGATCGGGCGGATCGCGGTGCGACGCACCGGCGTGCCGATGCCGGCCAGCGGGTGCGCGCGGCGATCCGTGCGCGGTGGCCGAGGCCGAGGCCGAGGGCCCCTGCCACGCCACGCGACGCGACGCGCAAGCGGCCGAAAGGCGACGATCGTCGGGCGCGACGCCAGACCCTCGGGGCTGAGGTATCGGAGGGCCGGACGGAGGGCAGCCTGCAGCGAATGAGGTTGCCTCGTGTTCACCGTTCATCGCCGTCGATGTCGATGGTATGCGGGAACGGGTGGTCCCTGGCTCCCAGCTGGCGGAGCGCGAGGGGGGCCGCCCACGGCTCGGCAGCCATGGCCTTGAAGGTCTTCTCGTTGCAGGCCACCCGCTCGAGTTCCTCCAGCACGCCATCGTGCACGGAGAGGTCGATCTTGATCATGTAGGCGCACCTCGGGGCCACCGGTACCACGGTCGTTGGACGGCCGGCAGCTCAGCGACCTCTAGGTACTGCCAGACGCTTGCTTGGGCGCCAGCTGTTCAGCCAGTGAGGCGGCGCGTGTTGGTCCGCCGCGATGCCCAGCACGTGGCAATGCGCATTCACCGTCGGCTCCAGAAGCGGTGACGGCGTCCGAGTCCCCACGCGGCACCCGCCCCCCAGATCCGACGCAGCATCCAGAGGCGCTGCAGGTCCAATCCGGTCAAGCCTTCTGGAAGACGCGCAGGTTCTTCTTGACCCGCGGGACTTCTTGACCCCGTCCTCCTTTCCGCCCCGAAGCTTCGCACGGAAGAGTTGCTCAGATTGGCCTGACAGGCCGTGTAGATAAAAGGAGAGAGAAAACAGGGGGGAATCGAGAGCGACGCGGCCCCATCGAGCGCCGCGCAGCAATCATCATTGCAGCATCATCGATGGACCCCGCGCCGCCGAGCAAGGCGGGACTAGGATGCATGTGGGTAGCGCGCGGCGAGACTCGTGGCGGTCTGGCGCCTTGTGCTGGCGTGGACGCCGGCGTGCATGGACATGGCCTGCTTGGTGCGGATCGCCGCAGCGGAGGGGCCAGGGTGCGCCCGGCCCATGACCGACTGGGCGCCCGTGGCCGCGGGCCCCGTCGGCGCGGTGGCGGCGGCGGCCGATGCCGCCGACGCGGCCGCGGCGTTGATGGCCGTGGTCCGCCGCACCTCGAGCAGCTTGTCGGTGCGCCAGGCCTCGTAGAAGACGTCGCGCGTGATGTCGCGGAGGCGGTCGCGATGCGAGGCGAGCAGGGTGTGCAGCAGGGCGCCGACGTCGGCGTGGGCCGGGTTGTGGGCGTCGGCGCGGCCCCACGGGAAGGTGCGGAAGGCGGTGGCCGCGCGCCGGCCGCCAGCGGCCGATCCCGCGCGGGACCCGCTGCCGCGGCGGCCCGTGAGCGACTTGGCCGACGAGAGCACGTCGGCGCCGCTGTCCTTCGAGCCCAGCCCGCGCGGGCCGGGCAGCCCGTCGTCCTCGTCGGATGAGGCCTCGCTCGTGACGTCCTCGGGATTGAACACCGTGAACGGGCTCATCATGCGGAGCTCCTCGAGCAAGCGGTCGATGCGGGCGGTTTCCTCGGCGTCGCCGGCCTCGTCCTCGTCGTCCTCGTCGTCCTCGTCGTCGGCGGCGGCGCCGACGTGCAGCTCGTCGCGGCTCGCGCCGCGCGAGCCCTCGGCGGCGGCGGCGGCCTCGGCGGCGAGCTGGTCCTGCTCGTGCGGGTCCACGAACCCGTAGAGTCGCATCCCATTCTCCTCGGCGATCTCGTCCGCGATCCAGCGACGGAGCCGGCCGGCCTGGCGCGTCGAGAGCAAGTCGCTCTTGCCGAGCACGAGCACGACGTTCGTCCGCCGCGCGAGGATCGGCAGGGCCACGCGGTCGAGCGGCGTGAGCCCGCGGCAGCTGTAGGTGAGCAGCGGGTCGAGGAAGTAGAGGGCGGCGTGGATCTGGGCGTCGCGGCGGTGCTTCGCGGCGGCACGGCGGACCTTGCTTTCCTCGACGAGCGTCGCCTCGTAGCGCGAGATGGCCCACGCGGCGAGCTCGCCCGCCCACGTCTCGGCGCGCGCGAGATGCGGCGCGAGCTGCGCCTGCTGCGCCTGCTGCGCGGGGTCGTTCGTCCGGTACGCGCGCTTGAACTTGCCGATGTTGCTCGGCATCACGAGCCCCGGCGTGTCCACAATCTGGATCGACAGGCGGTCGCGGGCGGTGGCGCCCGTTGCGTGGCTGTCGCCATTGATGATGCTCGCGGCGCCGCCGCTCGTCGGGCTCGCGGCCAGCACGTCGCCGAGCGAGTCCATCAGCGCGCCGAGGTCGCACTCGAAGCGGCACGAGGACGCGGTCGGCTCGGCAATGTGGTCCGGCGGGAGCGCCGCGAGCAGCGCTTCGGTCGAGGCGCCGGTCATCGTCGCGTTGAACTGCGACTCGTCGTACGACGGGCCGCCGTTGAGCGTGCCGCCCGCCTTGCTCAGCGTCGGGCTGCTGCTGCCGGCGATCGAGATGCCGTCAAGGGCTTTCGAGGAGAGCCGCGCGTCAGGCAAGTGCTGCGTCACGAAGGACCGCAGGAACGAGGTCTTGCCGGTCGCCGCATGGCCCGTCACCAGCAGGTTGAACGGGTGCGTCACGGGGCGCCGTGCGCGGCGGTTCGATAGAGCCATGGCGACGAGAGGTGCCTGGGGCAGTGGGATGGGCGGCCGCTGGAGGCGTCGCCAAGATCGACGATCGAGACGGTGGACAATGAACCGGGAGTGCGGAGGCAATCCAAGGGTGCGGACGCAGTCCAATGATCCACCAGGCGGCGTCTATCGATGTCGTCTGTTGGTAATCGTCCAAAGAGCAACCAGAGACTGGCCGGGGTGAGAGGAAAGAGTGGAGTGAGAGTCAGCGACAGCAAGGTGGGGAGTGTAGCGAAGAGCGTCAGTATCAGTCGGAGTTTCTTTTCGTCGTCGTCGTTGCGAGCGTCGTTGTTCCTGCAGGCGGCCAGCGGCAGACAGGTGCGTACAAAACGAGCGGATCCGAGTGTCAATTCAATGCAATGCCATGCGAGCGGCGTCGAGTTGTCGAGCAGCGTTGTATGATCGAGCGACACCACGCCCAGATCCCTCCCACATTCTCGAGACGCTACCCGCAAGGGGAAGATCCACGGCCTCCACGAGCAGGGCGCCTGTATATCATGGGCGGCCGGGCAGGGTACGGTGCGCGGGGTCGATCCGCTTTAAGGACCAGGAATGGCGACGGCCAGCCCTCTGTACGCCCCGCGCGTGGTCCCGCGGCGGTCCGATCGTTGACTGGGTGCTCGATAGGGGGGGCTCCTCGAGTGCGGGTATCCTTCCCTGGACCGCAGACATGGCCTGGCGCTGCGAGGTCCGAGAGGCGGCGTGCCGCCATGGCGCCCGCCCGCCCGTTTGCGTCCTGACCGCCGCCACGACCGGCAGCGACCGCCCGACGGCGCGCCTCATGGACGCGAGACGCCCGAGACGGTCGGCCGAGGGCGCCGCCGCCGCGGTCGCCGGTTCGTGCCATTTCTCGGCCCGCGTTCCGGCCCGACCGCCCGCGAGCGGCGCTTGAAAGGCCGGCGCGTCCCTGTCCTGTCCGTCCATGTCGCCCTCCCCGGCCGCTGCGCCGCGCGGCCGGCGGCCACGGGCCGTCAGCGATGGGTCAGCACCCGCGTCCGAGCCGCCGGCGCGCCCGCGACCACGGGGTGCCGCGCGGAAGGCGGCGGCTCCGTCAGGCTCTGCTATGCCCTTCTGCCATACCCTGCCCTGGAGGCGCCTGCTCCCGGCTTCCTGGCCGTCCTGGTGGCGGCCGTCATCAGCGACGGAAGGTGCGCCACGGGGTGCGCTTCGGGGTGGAAATGGCAGAGTTTCCGGTATGAAGCACCATAAACATCCGCACCAGCGCGCGGGTCCTCCTGTCAGGCGGTGCCTGCGTGCCCGAGCGCGAGGAGACGCAGCCGCTGACCGCGGTGCGGGGGAGGGCCGCAGCGTCCACAGGCTTGCTTGCCGCGGCGGAGGGCGTCCGCGAGCGTCCGCAGCGACGTGTCACGCTGGAACTCGCTCGGGAAATGCGATAAGCGCTGCGCGCACCTTTTCCGAGCGCAAGCACGGCTCCAGCGCCGGCGCCATTGGCCGCCAGCAGCAGCGCGGCGGCCAGCGGCCCGGCGCTCCACGACGACACACCTCCGTTCTCACGCAAATCTGTCAACGGACGCCTGCGAACGCGCATGCATGCTTTCGGCGTCAGATCGACGGTCCCGATCGGCGATCGCTGCAAGCATGAAGGGGCGCGCCCCAGCATGCAGCGGCCCCCCTTGACGCCAGGCCGGGCGCCACAGGTGCGCCACATTTTTAATTAGAACTAGAAGGACGAACCGCCGAGTGGGGGGCCGGCAGGCAGCGGAGAAAAGAGCGCCACAGGCCCCGCGCCATTCGCCATTCGCCATCCGTATCCGACCCTGGACCCGTCGCGGGGCGTTGGCGAGCGGATCAGCGCCTCGCGGGCTAGTGTCCAGCACGCGCCCGCAGCTCGGAATATGACGCTGGTGGAGCGTATGAGCGGTTGCAGGCACCCCTTCGTTCCCGTTCCTGAGAGGGAGTCCAAGGGGTGCACGCGCCTCGGGCTCCTCTTCTTCAGCCGCTTCAGCCGCACAGACCAAGAGGCACCACATGCGAGCGTCAGCGCAGCCGTGGTCGTGGCCGTGGCCGCAGCGTGAGTGGTCACGTGAGCGCCACGTGGGGACGGGGATGACGGCACGTGACATGCTTGGGATTCGACGACGGCGTCCGTTCGAGCATGGAGGTCCATATCATGAGCTGCACTGCGCCCATGCCGCTGAAAGTCATCATCATAGCAAGGATCCCTCCGAGCGATGCGATGCGATGCGATGCGATGCGATGCGATGCGATACGATACGATGCAGTCGGGAGCACCCATGCGTGACTTGGGCACGATGTGTAGTCTCCGCGATGCCGTGGGAAGCACCGCAGCGCCAGATGTGAAGGCAGCCGTCGGGCGCGCCCGTCAAAGTGGCGTGCCGATGGCGGGGCCGGGGGGAAAGGCGAGCCTTCGGCACGGCATCTCGGCTTCCCGCTCGGATGCCGAGATCACCGGACCGCGTCGCGAGGACCGCATGCCCCCGCTGCGCCGGAGCAACGAGAGCGAGGCCGCATGAGAAACCCCCCATGAACCACCACCACGTAGTGGACGAGTATAGACGGACGACCGCCAGGCTCTGTCGGCAAGGATGCTCGGCCGCTTGGCGATGGACGGACGGACGACTGGACCGGTCGTATCCTCCATGCCCGCGGACGCTACTGCACCCTTCCTGACCCTTCCTGACATCCTGGTGCTCGCATGCTTGCACTTGTCCTCTGGCATTGACATCCTTGCGCTCGCATCCTTGCGCTAGCTTGCATCTATCTGCGCTCGCGCATCGTTACTTCCTTGGACAGTCTTTTATTCGATCCTCGGCGTTGACTGACACCATGTGGTTCGCCGTCACCCGCGCCGCCGGCGGCCGGCTGGTCCGTGCGCTGCCGCTGCGCGCCGTGCGGCCGGACGCCGCGTGCGCCTACGCTACCAAGACGCCGCCGGCGGCCGACGCGCCGTTCCCGTTCCCGGCGTCGCTGCAGCCGTCGGCCCCATCGAGCGCCGAGCGCCCGGGGCCGTTGCCTCTCGGCGACCGCGCCGAGCAGGCGGAGTTTGAGCGGCTGCAGCGCGAGGCCGCCGACCGTCTCTCCGACGTGACGGTCCACCCGGACGCGCTGTCCCGCCCCGGCGACGACGCGCACAGCGCCGCCGCCGAGGCGGCCGCGGACCCCGAGGCCGACGACGGCTGGAAGGGCGGCCGCAACCCGGCCACGGGCGAGATCAATGGCCCCCGCGGCAAGGAGCCGACGCGGTACGGCGACTGGGAGCGCAAGGGCCGCGTGTATGACTTTTAGTCGGTGACTGACGTATGAATTCGGAACGGGCCGCCGGCATGTAGAATCCTGGATGCAGGATACAGAATTCTGGATACAGGATGCAGGATACAGGATGCCGGATGCCGGCATCGAGGACGATATCGCGGCGAATCGCAGGAAGAGGGTCGGAAGACCGCAGGAGAAGGTGGTGTGCGCCGATGAGGGCTGCAGGGACCCGCGGGGGCTCCGGTCTGATCAGGGGCGCGCGGCGGCTCAGCCCGACGCGAAAGACGGGTGCGGGGCGACCCGGCGCACGGCACGATGACGGCTGCGTGATGGTGGCGCTCGGAGCCGCCGAGGCCCGCAGCCAGGCGCTCTCTCGGTGTGCCTCGCCACGTCGGCTGCGGCTGCGGCGGCAGCAAGAGCGACATGGTGAGTATGGTCGTCCTGATCGGCATGATGGCTGTATACTCGGGTGGATTAGCGGGCGGCCGATGTCCTGGTCGCGGCGTCGACGTCGACGCGTCAGCCTAGCGGAGAGGATCGTGCTGGCACCGACCGTGAGGTGACCCGATCGCACGCGGAGCCTGCGGCAGGGATACCCTCCTGACATCTCTTGCGCTCAACCCCCGTTTTTTGGATCGTCTTCCTCGACGATCAGCTTGGTCGGATCTGTTTCTCATTGCTTCCGATCGGCAAAACGTGTTCGGTAATGACCCGGGCCTGACAAAACAGTTTCGATGCGAGAACCTCCTCGCGCTTTCTCGCATTTCTCGCCCTTCTGAAAGACCCAGCGAGCGGCCCCCCCCGATCAAGCTGAGCCACGCCAATCGACGATCCCACGTGACAACGGAAACAATTCCATCACGGGAACGCTGCTCCGACCGTGGTTCGATCTCGAGGCGATCTGGCTGCTCCAGTCGATCTGACTCGTCGCTCCGTGAGACGACGATCTGCGCGGCCGCCCTGGATTCGACTTCCAGGCCCAGCAGTGCTCGTGCGGCACGTGCGACGAGTGCCGCGAGCGCTGCTTCCGGTGTTCCTGCCGCCGCCGTCGCTGCCGATCCCGCCGCTGATCCCGCCGCCGTCGCCAGCACCAGCGCCAGCGCCCGCGACGTCGTCCCTATCGCGTCTGCCGCCTTGCCAGCGGCTTCTGCAGCGGCGCCCCCGACGGCCCTTGAGCGCAGCGTGACGCCGCCGCCGCCGCCGCCGCCGCCGCCTCCGACCGCCGGTGTCCCGCCAGCGCCGTCGAGCGCCAGCAAGCGCATGCGCGACAGCAGCATCCCCGGCAAGCCGCCGCGCGCCGCCGCGTCCTCCTCCTCGTTGACCTCCACGTCGTTGGCCTCCCCCGCCGCCACCGCCACCACGACGCCGACGGCAGCTGCTGCTGCGGGTGTGACGCTGCCGCCGCCGCCTCTAGCGCCCGCCACGCCGCCGCTGGCCAGGAGCGAGACGGACCCGACGGATCGGCACGCCGCGTACACCGGCTCGCCCGCCAAGCGCGGCAAGTATACCTCGCCCTCGGTCATCGTGCACGCGCGCTCAGCGCCGCCCGCCGCCGCCGCTGCTGCTGCCCTTGCCGCGGCCACGCCGCCTGCTGCGCCATCCGCGATGGCCGCCCACCCGCGCCGCGCGATGGCGACCGCCGACCACGCGGATCTCCCGCCCGACGCTGACGCCGGTCTCGACGGCGACCTGAACACGCTCACCACCGGATCGGACGCCACGACGCCCGGCACGAGTCATGCCGGCGGCGGCGGCGGCGGTGGCGGCCGGGGGACGCCTTCCTCCGTGACGGCCGGCGAGCCGCGTGTTCCTGTGAAGCCGCTGTCGGAGTGGACGATTCTGCCCGGCGCCTCGACGCGCGCGCGCGTGGGCGCGTCGTCGTCACTGCCCTCGTCGTCGCCACCGCCGTCGCTCCCGCCGCCGCCGCCGCTGCGGGCCACGTCGCAGCTCCCGTCGTCGGACGTGTCCACGGCGGCGACGGCGGCGTCAGCCGCGGCGCGGACGACCGGCAATTCGCCGCTGCGGCTGGGCCCCGCGGCCGGGGCGGGCGCGCCGGCCGTGGCGCCGTCATCGGCCACGGCGCTGGCGAGCCCGTCGCGCGCGATGCGCGTGCCGACCGACCAGCTGGTGCGGCTCATGCTGCAGTCGCTGCAGGACATGGGCCTGACGGCCTCGGCGCAGATGCTCGCCGCCGAGACGCGCATCGCCCTCGAGTCGCCCACTGTCGCCGCTTTCCGCCATGCCGTGCTGGAGGGCGACTGGGCCACCGTCGAGTCGGACGCGATGCTGGACGCGCTGCAACTGCCACGTGGCCATGTGGCGTCGGCGTCGCCATCGGGGGCGGCGGCGGCAGCGGGTGGGGACGCCCGCATGCGACTCCGGTGGCTGGTGCGCGAGCAGAAGTACCTGGAGGCGCTGCGCTACCCGGACAAAGCCATCGCGCTGGCGATCCTGCGGACCGAGCTGACGCCGCTGAGCACGGACGCCGCCCAGATCCACCGGCTGTCGCGATCGCTAATGCAGTCGCTGACCTCCGACGAGCTGCCGGGCCCGGGGCCGTCGCCGTCGTCGTCGTCATCATCCACGGCCATGCTCGCCCAGACTCGTGACGCACTGCTCCATCGGCTCCAGGCGCTCGTGCCCGCCGGGACTATGGTGCCCAGCCAGCGGCTGGCGACGCTGCTGGGCCAAGCGCTCGAGCACCAGTGCAGCACGTGCCTGTACCATACGCATGACCGCGCGCTCTCGAGCTTCAGCCTGTACACGGAGCACAGCTGCGAGCGCGACGCGTTCCCGAACCAGGTGGCGCAGGTCCTCCAGGCGCATTCGGACGAGGTCTGGAATGCCCAGTTCAGCCCGGACGGGACCATGCTCGCCAGCGCGGGCAAGGACGCCTCGGTCATGATCTGGCGATGGGATCCGACAGCCGACCCGTCCACAACGAACGGGGATCCTGCCGCCGCCGAGCGTGGCAAGCCGACGGCGACGGCCGCCATCGCTGCGGCAGCGGCTTCCCGTCATCCGACGCCGATGTCGTCGTCGTCGTCGTCGTCGTCATCGTCGACGACGGCGGCGGCGGCGGCTGCTGGGATGGCGTCGCGGCCGTCGGGATCGACACGCCGCGGCGCGTGGAAGCTGCTACATGTGCTGCGCGGGCACGACGACGCCGTGTCGGTGCTCGTGTGGTCGCCGCACTCGGACGTGCTGCTGAGCGGCGCGGCGGACGCGCAGCTGCGGCTGTGGCAGGCGGCGACCGGCCAGTGCGTGATGGTGTACACGCAGCACACGGACGGCATCTCAGCGTGCGCGTGGCTGCCGGACGGCAACGGCTTCGTGAGCGCGTCGCTCGGCACGACCTCGCGTGCGGTGCTGCTCCAGGATGTCGCCGGCAACGTCGTCCACCACTGGGACCTCCGCGCGACCGACCTGGGCGTTACGCCCGACGGCGAGACGATGGTCACCGTGAGCGAGAACCGCATCAGTCTGTACCGGCTGCGCACACGTGAGTGCGTCCGTGTGCTCGAGGAGACGGCCGCGATCACGTCGCTCGCGCTTAGCCGCGACGGACGCCGCGCGCTCGTCAACCTCAGCCTGCAGGAGGTCCATCTCTGGGACCTGGAGCGCGGCACGTTCCTGCGGCGCTACGTCGTCGGCCAGCGCCCGGGCCGCTTTGTCGTGCGGTCCTGCTTCGGCGGTCGCACGGGCGACCCGGACCTGTTTGTTGTCAGCGGCGCCGAGGACGCGAGCCTCCACGTGTGGCACTGCGAGCAGGGCGAGCGCATCGAGCATCTCCGCGGCCAGCACACGGGCTGCGTCAATGCGGTCGCCTGGAACGCGCACCTCAACCAATTTGTCTCGGCCTCGGACGACGGGACCCTGTGCATCTGGGCGCCCGCCGTGACTGCGAGCCCTGCGCCGGCTCTCCACGCGGCATAGTCGCTCCACGCCACGCCACACCGGGTGTCCGTCGGGTCTCGCTCTTTCCTTTTTATTATGTTATATCCGATTCTGTCCAACACAGCTGGTTTGACAACGAGAGATCTCGAGACGGGCAGATGGATAGGGGACATGGCCATCGGTATCGACCATGAAGATTGATCGGGATCAACCGTCATCCAATCACACAAAGGAAGAGGGAAACGAGCGAAGCAAGAAAAAAAGCGAGGGGTCAGGACGGGAGGACTCGGTCCGTTAGTCGTGGATCTTCCAGGACTGGAGCCAGCGACGGCCGCTCCACTGGTGCGCGGGCCCGTGCATGCCGTACACAATGTCCTTGAAGTAAAGGAAGATGAGCACGATGGCGACGGAGAACCCGGCAAACACGAGCCGCTTGGTGGCCTCGCGCTGCGCCGGGGCCAGGGCCTTCGCCGCGGCCACGCGCGACACGCCGTGGTCGATGAGGAACATCATCGCCATGATCGCAAAGTACACCGCGGGGAAGTAGTGGTGCAGGTAGGTCACGCGGCCCATGAGGAAGAAGGGCAGGTAGTGCAGGGCCCAGCCGCCGAGGAGCACTTTCGTGGCGAAGTAGAAGTTGGCGAAGCGGAGCATCGGGTCGCGCGGCGAACGCAGGAGGCCGTCGCGCGCCGGCGTGTCCGGGACGCCGTCGGCGGGCGTGTGCATGGCCGACGCTGCCGTGTGGCGGTCCGGCCCGGTGTCGTCAAAGTCCGAGGAGCCGAGGGCATCGATGCCCTGCTTCGGCGGGAGCGGCGAGTAGCCGCCGCGGTGAAGGGCGTTGTCGCGGCTGGAGGGCCAGTCCTTGTAGTGGCGCTGCCAGCGGCAGAGGTAGACGACGCAGAGGGCGGCGAGGGCGACGATGGCGAGGGTGGAGCCCATCCAGAGCAGGGGGTGGCCGAGCAGGTAGAACTTGATGGCGTCGTCGCCCCAGCCGCACATGCGCAGCCCGACCGTGCCGAAGGGCCAGTCGATCGGCCGCGAGGTGAGCGCGTCGGGCTCCTTGTCGGCATCGGGCGTCAGCGCGTTGTTCGAGGACCACATAGCGACGTTCAGGTCGAGGAAGTCGTTGAGGAAGCGGCTCTTGTAGGCGCCCGGCCCGCCCGGCGGCAGTTTGGAATTTTCGTGGAGCTCGATGTTCCAGAGGTTACCGAGCGAGAGGGGATCGGCATGCTCCTTCTTTTGGCAGAAGACCTCGAGCTGCTTGAACCCCCACTGCGGCAGGTTGACGGCATGGCTGCGGAGGAGGCAGCCGAGCACGACGTGGCGGAGCCGGAAGCGCGTCGACAGCGAGCGGATCGCGTTCTCCATGCCCGGGGTCGGCTTCGCGACGTCGTCTACGCGCTCGACGCGCCAGTGGTCGTTGATGTCGCCGACGTTCTTGTCGCCGTAGCAGCTGACCTCGTAATCGCCGACGGTGATGGGCGCGTTGACCTTGTGCGAGTGCAGGTTGCGGCCGGTCTGGGCGTGCACGAGCCGCACGATGTCGCCGTCGCGCAGGATCTGGGGCTCCGCGTCGGGGTCGTTCGCGTCGCGCTCGTCCGCAACCCAGTTCGGGACCACGGCGGGGTCGGTCGCATTCGCGGGGCGCCCCGACGGCGTGTCCCACGCGCGCCGGATAAAGAACTCGTTGTTGGCGTCCTTGTGCTGGTACGCGGTGACCTGCTGCTGCATTGAGCCGACGGGGAAGTGCTGCACGTGGGAGTGCAGCAGGGCGCCGCCGCGGCCGTTGTTCTTGATGCTCACCTTGGAGCCGTACGCGATGTGCAGCGGGTTCTTGTCGAACGTGTTGCCGTTTAGGCCGGCCTGGAACAGGCTCGACATCTGCGCGTCGCCGGGTCCCGAGTTGGTGAGGACGGTGAAGTGCAGCATGAAGGCCCACATGTAGACGAGCGCCGGGATCGCGATGAGGCCGCCGACGCGGGACACCAGGTGCCGCGCATAGGTTTTCTTGGACATGCTCAGGTCGCCCAGCATCGACCACAGGTCGTCGAGCGTATGCAGGCCGACCATCGCGACCGAGAACAGCCCGATCCACTTGACACTGAGGGCGAGGCCCAGGCTGAGGCCGCTCGCAAGCAGCCAGAAGTACCAGTGCCGAGAGAGGGGCTGGCGGACCTGGAAGTTGCGGAAGACGCAGAGCGTGTACAGCGCGACGCCCGTCATGCACAGTAGCATCGAATCGAGCAGGATGAAGCGCGAGATGGACAGCAGCGCCATGTCGCAGAGGATGCCGATGGCGGCGGCGAGTGACGCCCAGTAGGACATGTGGAGCTGCTGGCAGGTCATGAATGCGAGCGGGATCGTGACGGCGCCAAACAGCGCGTTGAACACGCGCATGGTGCCGTAGGCCACGTCGTCCGTGTATGTGCTGCCGCTCTCGAAGGGGAACGACCCGTTGTAGCCGCCTATCCAGCCCGCGAGGCCGTTGAGCATCTTGCCGAGCGGCGGGTGCACGTCGAAGTAGAACTCGCCCTTCAGGTAGTGCGACGCGAACTTGCCGAAGTGCGCCTCGTCCCAGACGACGATCTTGGATTCCGTGATGCGCCAGAACCGCATCGCAAGCGCGAGCACGAGCAGCACGAGCGGCGTTTTCCAGTCGTCGTGGTCGCCGAAGGCGCCCGCGCAGAACCGCGCGTCCGGGTCGCGTGCGCGGCCGAACAGGCCGAAGCGGCCTGGTTTCGCATACTTGGCCGCCGGATCGGCACCATGGCGGGCGGCGGCGGCGGCGGCGGCGTCGACGCCGTCATCGTCAATTGACGCCGCGTCCGCTTCGTGCGGCGCGCGCTTGCGCAGGCCGGGCAGCGACATGGCGATCGAGCGACCGAACGGGGCGCGAGCAATCGAGCAGCACCCAGCGGCCCAGGGCGCAGAGGAGCCGGAGGGATCGGAGGGGAGAATCGAAGGGAGGAGAGCGGGAGAACTCGCTGCAAGCGACGAGCGAAGGAGGAGAGGAAAGAAGCCGTCGACGCCAGAACGCCGACGTATTGAACGCCGTCAACGATGGATCAGTATCCAACGGTGGATCAAGCGGCGGGTATCAATCAGCGGTGGCTGCAGGAACGTGCGCGAATGGGATGCTCCCCCTTGAGGACAGAAACAGAAGGGACGGCAGAGGCGAAGCCGACACGTTCGGACGGATGTCGGAGATCGTGATCTGTCTCACTCTTTCGCCGCGCGCTGCATGCGCCTTCGTATGGTTGCGCGTCCGCTTGGTCTGCTCGGTCCCGCGTGTTCCACCTCCGCACGCGCGTTTCTGTTTCTTTTTCGCTTTCCTTTTGTGGTTCCCTTGGGGAAGCGCTTGGCTGGTCCAAGCGGTGGGCGCCGATCGCGCCGACGACAGGAGGGGATGGGCGCCGCGTCGTGCCATACCAGTAGCTCGCTCCCCCGATTCAGGTTCTGGCGGCGCGTCGGATCGCATTGCATCGTATCGCTTCGTGCGTGTGTCATTGCACGCGTCTATCGCGGCTTCCCGTGAGGCGACGTGGATGGTGACGACCCGCGAAGGCCCGCGACGACCATAGGCCAGGCGCTCCGATCCCGGCCTAGTCCTGTCCAGCTCAGCTCAGCTCAGCCCAGCCCACGGGTCGGCCTCAGGGCCAGCGAGACAACGCCCCCAACGCCCACGCGGTCCCATCGTATGTCCAGCGGGCCGGAGGCGCAGACAGTGGCGCGACGGACGGATCGGCTTCTCTGGCCAGAAGGAATGCCCGCCGGCGCCCCTTTCCCCGCCCGTGATCTCTATGCCATGCGCCTACTCGTGCCCAGCGATGATACCCGGCAGGCACTCCAATAAAGGAAAAAAAAACATCGATAAGCATGTACCGATCGAAAAATTGCCGAGAGAAACTATTTATATGCATCGATAAATTGGATGCACGATATCAAGATGACCCATGGAATGCCATCGTCAATGCAGAATGCGAGATGAGATTTTTCTCCCGACGGTGTGGTAGTCTCTTCTGACGGACACAGTGGATCCGTCTCGCGTGCCAGTATCTCACGATATCGTCACTGGTAGCTGATCCGTCATGGCTCAACATGTTGACCGATGCTCAGCAGAGAGGACCAGCGAGACCTGCCTGACGGCGTGCTGGAAGCAGATTCCCTCATTCGATCGGCCGCAGTATCAACAGAAAGTCGACAGCCGGTCATCATGCATGCACTATGACGGGGCAGGTCGTCTCGGGTGAGTCTTGTATGAACCATGTCGCCTTTCATCGCGTTGCTGGACACTGCAGCCTGGTCGAGGCTGTTGGCCCGCCCTGGTCGACCGGCATCGGCGCGCTCATCCATCGAATGCGAAAGCGATGAATGGCCAGATGGGCGGCCATGGGCGCCACTAGCCGAAGGGGCGTGCGGCGAAGTGGACACGCGGGCCGCAAGGACCCCCCAGGGCCAGAGTTTCCCGAGCGCGGTCGTGCGGCACCTATCGCACCCGAGGAGAGGCCGCGCCCCGAGGCCTGCGTAGGGCGAGGTGTCGCGCCACCACGCCGACCCTCGGCTGTTCAAGATCGTCGCATGGCCGCCGATGGATCGCGTGGCCGCGAGGATCCCGGCGGCCACGCGAGGCTCCACTAGGGTCGGCCGACGCGCTCGGCCGCCAGAGACGTGGCACGATACGGCGGCGTGGTGTCCCTTGGATGCTCGCGACGCTCCTGCGCTGCGTCTCTCGGTTCTTGTCGCGCGCCTCCATCGTTGTCGCTGCCGCCTCCCGTCGCGTCGCCACGTGCTGCCTTCCCCTGTCTTGACGTTTGCTGACCTGGCCTTGGCCTTGGCGCGCTCTGCTTCTACGCGCTCTGCTGCTACCCGCCTGCGGCTGCTGCCACTCGCCGTCGATCTTGCGCGGTCCCGTGCCCGCTCCACCCTGTCCGCCCGCGTTCCCATCGCGCCTCTCCCCCGCTTCTCGCCGCCGCCGCCGTCATGTCTGGCTACGATCGTGCCCTGACCATCTTTTCGCCGGATGGTCACCTCTTCCAGGTCGAATATGTAAGTCTGGCATTTCTCTCGTAGTGAGGGTCGTGACACCCTGTCGCCTCGCCTCGCCTCGTGTTGCATAGCATCGTGTTGCATAGCATCGTATCGCCATGACCCCCACTCACTCCCGCTGCATGGATTCATATGAAATGCTGTTTCGGTTTTTTCTTTCTCGTGACTGTGGGGCGATGACGGATCGGATACGATCTTCCTGCCGAAATCGTCGCATCATACCGGCCGCGAATGACCGCTCCCATCGGTCGTGGTGGCGGGTTCACTAGGCGGCAGAAGCCGTGAACAAAGGCACGTGCGTCGTCGGCATCAAGGGCGCGTCCTGCTCGGTGCTGGCCGTCGAGAAGCGCAGTATCCTCAAGCTGCAGAGCGAGCATGGCGGCAACACGAGCAAGATCAAGATGCTCGACGACCACGTGTGGCTCGCGTTCGCGGGCCTTAACGCCGATGCCGGCGTGCTTGTCGACAAGGCGCGCGTCGAGTGCCAGTCGCACCGCCTCACGATCGAGGACCCCGTGACCGTCGAGTACATTGCGCGCCACATCGCGTCGATCCAGCAGCGCTACACGCAGAGCGGCGGCGTCCGGCCCTTCGGCCTGTCGACGCTGATCGTCGGCGTCGACCCGCACGACGTCACCAAGCAGCCGCAGCTGTACCAGACCGACCCCTCGGGCATCTTCACGGCATGGAAGGCCACCGCGATCGGCCGCTCGAGCGCCACCGTCCGCACCTTCCTTGAGAAGCACTGGACCGCCGGGCTCGACGAGGACGCCGCCGTCAAGCTCGCCGTTAAGGGCCTTCTGGAGGTCGTCCAGACAGGTGCCAAGAACCTCGAGGTGGCCGTCATGGGCTCCGACGCCAAGCTCCGCATCCTCAGCACCGAGGCCGTCGAGGCCGTGACCAAGCGGATCGAGGACGAAGAGGCCGCCGAGCAGGAGAAGAAGGCCCGTCGGAAAGGCGCCGCCGCGGCCCAGGCCACCGCCTAGATCGCCTCCCTCGCTTGGATGGCCCCCCTGATCTCCCTGATGGGATATCGGGACCTGTCCTCTCTGCACTTCCCTTCCACCCCTCCCTATATAAAGAACATCATGACTCGGTGGTCCCCCCTTGTGCTGCGACCGCTAGCACCACCGCACCCAGGTTTATAAACCTGGTGTATCGCTTATCCCAGACTCGCTGACCACCAACTAACAGACGATGGCAAATCAACATACAACAAGAAAAAAAGGCGTGAAGCGCCACGGGAGATCAAAGGAGAACTGGGCCACGCCGTCGGGTCGGACCCGCGAAGGGACGAGCGGAGGCCGCAGCCATCTGGTCATGTGGCGAGGGCGGGGAGGAAGGCGTCCCAGAAGAAAGCGCGGCGGCCGCTTACATGGCCAGCAGGTACTTGGGCGTGGCCGAGAACTTGGCATAGCCCTTCACCACCTTGTGGACGGCGTCGAGGAAGTCCTTCTCGGTGGCGACCTTGCGGCGCGCGCGGATCGCGAACATGCCGGCTTCGGTGCACACGGAGCGCAGCTCGGCGCCGGTCGCGTTCGGGCACAGCCGCGCGATCAGGTCGAACCGGATCGCGCCGTCGTGGGCCGTGCTCGCGGCCGCGGCTGCCGTTGCGAGCGCCGACCCGCCCGCCGCCGCCGGCTTGGTGCCCTCGGCGCCAGCGGCGGCCGCCGTCGAAGACGCCGCCGGCGGCGGCGCCGCGCTCGACACGACGCTCATACTCCGCGCGTGGATGCGCAGGATGTGGGCGCGGCCCTCAAGGTCGGGCAGGTGGAACTCGACCTTGCGGTCGAGACGCCCCGGACGCATCAGCGCCGGGTCGAGGGTGTCCGGGCGGTTGGTGGCCATGAGGACCTTGATGTTGCCGCGGGGGTCGAACCCGTCGAGCTGGTTGATGAGCTCGAGCATCGTGCGCTGGACCTCGTTGTCGCCGCCGGCGCCATCGTCGAATCGCGCGCCGCCGACGGCGTCGATCTCGTCAAAGAAGAGGATGCATGCTTTTTTGGTGCGCGCCATCGCGAACAGCTCGCGGACCATGCGCGCGCCCTCGCCGACGTACTTCTGCACCAGTTCGGAGCCGATCACACGGATGAACGTCGCGTCGGTGCGGTTGGCCACCGCCCGCGCGCACAGGGTCTTGCCGGTCCCGGGCGGGCCGTAGAGCAGCACGCCCTTGGGCGGGTCGATGCCGAGCTGGACGAACTTCTCGGGCTGCAGCAGCGGCATCTCCACGACCTCGCGCAGCTTCTCGATCTGGTCCTTGCAGCCGCCGACGTCCGAGTACGTCACGTCGGGCTTCTCCTCGACTTGCATCATCGTCACGGACGGATCGATCTTGGGCGGCAGCGGGATCTGGATCTTGTACTTGTTGCGGTCGACGCCGACGCGCATGCCTTCCTCGATGTCGGTCGGCGCGACGTTGTCGGCGAGGTCGACGACATACTTGGCCATCTGCTTCACATGGATCACGTACTTCGTCGTCGCGTCGCTGCTGTGGGTGCCGTGCGGGCCGACGGGCTGTGCGCCGTCCGCGACCGGCGGGATGATCTTGGTGCACCGCGCGACCTGCAGCGGCGCTTCTTCGGCCATCCGGCGCTTGTCGGCCGCCAGATCCCAGCGATCGGGGCCCGTCAAGCCCGTGTCGGACTCCTTGACGCCCATGCGTTCTTGGACACGCTTTTGCACGGTCAGCAGCTCCTTCTCGATGCTCTTCAGCTGCGACGCATAGGGGCCCTGGCCATAGGTCTTCAGAATCGCAATGTCGCCGGCGTCCAGGACGCGGATCGTCTCCTTCTTGTCATCCTTGGAGAGATCCTCGCGGTCTGGAGCCATCGAACGAAACATCCCACGGCACCATCGCAAAAATCACCCATGCGCCATCGTGCCAGGTCGAGATCGAGAGGAGCGGCCGTGTCCAGGGGCGATCGATGTCATTATCACCATCAACGGCAGCATGCGAGAGAAGCGAAAAGCAAGAAACGCGTCAGTGAGCATCCTGCGGTCCGTAGGATCAGCGCGCGCAGCGATCGCCTGCCATCCGCCTGAGCGGGCCGATCCAAAGCGCTTCTGCGTCGAGGGCGTCACACTAGAGCGCTCCGCCGCCGCGAGCGAACGGCGCGGACAGGCGGCGGCTGCTGCGGGCGTCCAGCCATCGCTCTGGTGGCGCAGCGATCGCTGATCGCCCGACCGATGTGGGCCTTACACTCCTCCCAGTTGGCCTTGGGCGGCATGGCGGCTGGAACGCGTGCGAGCGCGGAGGCAGGGCGTGGGTCCCGGTGGTACGGGAGTGGGGGGATCAAGTATCGATGCCGCGCGAAACAGGACGGAGGCCGGCTGCGCAGGAGACGCGTCAGCAGTATGCAGCAGGGACAGCAGACTGGGGGGGCAGGAAGGGCAGACGGGGCACGTGGCAGTAGGACAGGAACTCGAATCCACGTTCAGTATCAAAACACGCGTCATAGACGACGGCTCAGCGAGGCCGGGTTCACTGCACATCGTCTCGACGCTGGCACGCGGTCTTGAGGCTGCTCGCGCGCGATGCCGCCCCTCATACGGCCTTCGGCGCGATTCCGGCTCAAGACCGATCCTCAAGAACGCCGTCGTGGCCCATCGGCACCCGCGACGGCGCCCGCGGCTGATCGCGCGGTCCCTCGGCGGTGCCCCCGGGATGCGCGGCGGCTTGCGCAGCGCGAAGTGGGGATCCGAAACGGAACCGACGAGTGGATGGCGGGTGCGCGGTGCCGGTTCCACGGGCGCGCCGCCGCCGCCGCCGCCGCCGCCGCGAGGTCGCTCGGCCGTGGCGGCCCGCCACCATGACCAACCCCTGCGGGGATCGTCTCGCCGCTCGCCGACTGCCGCGTCGTGCCGACAGCGCCCACGCGATCGCCACGTGCGGCCCACGCGTCGTCTTTGGCGGCCGTCGCATGCATGGCGGCCGTCGGGACCGCCGCCGACCGCGACCGTGGGCTCATCGCCGGGGCTGGTCGCCCGGCTGGCGAGCGGTCCCGCCGCGTCGCACGCTGGCGCTCGTTGGACCCGCGCCGGCTGCTCTCTCGGTCCCCGCTCCTCCACCGCGACGTCGCTTGTCGACGGTCCCTTGCCTCGGCCGCCTCGGACGTCTCATAGTTGCCAAGAACGACCTCGGGGAGAACGCCGCGTGCCAGCGACCCGAGCGCGGTCCCGCTCTGCTCGGCGTCTTGACGGCCGCCATCGTCGTGTCTCTGGCTCCGCCAGCGGCCGCCATGCCGGGGCCGGCGGCCGCGCCGGACGCCAAGCGCGGCGCCGCCAGCACGAGCGCTAGCGCGAGCACCACCGCGGCGCGGCCAATCAAGCCGGACGCCGCGGACACCCCGACGCCGCTGCCGAAGTCGACGTCGAAGCTGGCGGACGACGCTTCCGCCGCGTCCGTGGCGAAGGACGCCGCCGCGCCGGCAAAAGCCGCGGGCCGCGGCTCGCCGACCAAGCGCCCGACGGCGCCGGCTCCGGCGTCCGTCCCGGCGACGGGGACGGCGGCCCCCGCGGCAGCGTCGGGCACGGACCCGGCGCCTGGCGATGCGCCGACGCGGCCGCCCGCGCCGCCGGCCGGCGATCCCGACGCCGACGCCGCCCACGAGATCGATCTCGAGGATGCGACGCCCGAAATCCTGCAGGCCGTCGAGCGCGAGCTGCAGGACCTCATCCAGCGCAAGCGCCACGTCGACAAGTACCTCGCGCAGCTCGAGGTCAACCTGCACCACCTGGAGGGCGCGTACCTCGCGGAAACGCATGCGTACGGCAACGTCATCAAGGGCTTCAGCGAGGCCCACCAGCTCCCGCATACGGGCAGCGGCAGCGGCGGCAGCGGCAGCGGCAGCGGCGGCGCGGGCGCCGGCGGCGCGCACGGCCACCACCACCACGCGCACGCTGTCAAGGAGCGCGACCGCCTCTTTAGCCAGTCGAGCTCGACCTATCAAAAGGCGCTGGAGAGCGCCGGCGCCGGGGCGGCGGCCGCGGCGGCCGCGGCGCACCACGGCGCCCGCGCGGCCGCGAGCGAGGCCGCCCAGGCCGGCAGCACGGGCTCCGGCAGCGGCGCCTCGGGCCGGGCCGGCATCGACCGTTCGCACCATAACCCCAAGACGCATAAGCGCAAGGCGTCGCAGTTGTCGTGATGGCGGCGGCGGGGTCGATTCGGCAGACCGAGACCACACGGGGTCCCAGGCTCGTGGATGCGGTCGGGGCAGGGCTGACGAGCGGAGACGAAGCGGGGCCCGAGTTCATGATCAGCCCGTCGAACTTCTTGGTGGTGTTGCATCGCGCTTTATGTCACGTGCCGTGCTTGCAGCAGAGCGGTGACTCGAACTACGACCGCTACTGCCCCTTTAGGACGGTCGGCATGATGCGCCACATGATTCTCTTCTACGAACTCGTGGATGCGACCGTCTCCATCGGCTCTCGTTCTTTCATGAGCCTTTAAGACGCATGGTCAGCCGTCCTTCTCGTGTCGTCTAGTCTAGCCAACGACGCCAACGATCCTGCTGCTAGAATACATCGACATGATACTTGATTAAAAAACCATTTTTTGTTATTGCTGGCGGAGAGGGAAGAGAGGAGGGAAATCGCCGGGAAATCGAAAGAAGAGACGAAGAGAGACGAAGAGAGACGGAGAGAGGCGAAAAAAAAAAGAGGAGGAGGGGAGGGAGGCTCACGAAGGAACGAGAGCGGAGAGAATCTGTCGCATGCGCGGAATCATGCAATGGGCATCTATTCGGAGAGGGCACGGAAGCGCTCCTCGATCTCCTTATACAAGGCGGCGTACTTGGCGCGCACGACTTGCTCGCCGTCCTGCGGGTCCTCGAACTTCATGGACGACAGCTTGTACGGGATGTCGCCAATGTGGTCCCGAATGCGGTTCCATGTCAACGAGCCGTTGCTAGACTCGACGGTCGAGCGGGCGAGCTCGTAGAAGAGAATCATGTTGCGCATCATGCCGACCGTCTTGAAGAAGGGGCAGTAGCGGTCGTAGTTCGAGTAACCGTTCTGCTGCAAGAAGTCGTCCTTGATGATCTTGGCCACGTCAAGCGTGATCTTGTCCGTCTCCGCGAGCGCCGACTTGCCGACGAGCTGGACGATCTCGGCCAGATCCTCTTCGGTCTGCAGAATGTCGCGGAATTTGGTGCGCAGCGACACGAACTCGGGGTCCATGCTCTCGTAGTACGGGTCCAGGGCCTTCGTGTAGTTGGAGTACGAGAGCGACCAGTTCACCGAGGGGAAGTGCTTGCGCTGCGCGAGCTTCTTGTCGAGACCCCAGAAGACCTGCACGATACCGAGCGTCGCGGACGTGACGGGGTCAGAGAAGTCACCGCCGGGCGGCGAGACGGCGCCGACAATGCTGACACTGCCCTGGCGACGCGGGTTGCCCAGGCAGGTGACCTTGCCGGCACGCTCGTAGAAGCTGGCGAGACGGGCACCCAGGTAGGCCGGGTAGCCGCTGTCGGCGGGCATTTCGGCGAGACGACCCGAGATTTCACGAAGCGCCTCGGCCCAGCGGGAGGTCGAGTCGGCCATCATGGCGACGTTGCGGCCCTGGTCACGGAAGTACTCGGCCAGCGTGATGCCCGTGTAAATAGAGGCCTCGCGCGCCGCGACAGGCATGTTGGACGTGTTAGCGACCAGGGTCGTGCGCTTCATGATGCTCTCCTTGCGACCATCGATCTCGATTGACAGCTCAGGGAAGTCCATCAGGACTTCGGCCATTTCGTTCCCACGCTCGCCACAGTTGTGGACGACGACGTTGTTCGCCAGCAGGAACTTGTGGTCCGAGTCGTCGCTGAGGGTGATACCAAAGTACTCGGCGCGCTCAATCTTGGTCACTGAGAAGTGGAACGTCTCGGGCTGACGCGAGACGGTCGCCGGAGTCGGGACTTGCTTGCGATCCAGGGAGCACTTGGCGAGCACCGAGGCAAGCGCCTCGCCCGACAAGAAGACGGAGTAGGCCTTAGCGTGTTTGACGCCTTCGATCACAACCGGCTGAGAGGTGTCGACAGAAACGCGAACGCCGAGAGAGCGAGCAACAGCAACGATACCATCACAGACAGAGGTGTGGATCGTCTTGATGGTAGCCGAGAGCGCGGGTTCCTTCTCGACATGGCCATCCGAGTCAACAAGACCCGCAAGGAAGTACTCGCGTTGAACGATCTTCTCCGTCACGATGAACTGAGGAATGGTCTTCGTGCCTGCAGAAGTAAAATGTTTCAGCGCGTCGTATAAGACATTGCCCGTGTTCGGGTGACGAATGCCGTTGTCACGAACTTCACGAGAGCGGAGGCAGATGCTCGCCTCATTTTCACCGTGATGCTGATCAATCGTGGTATCCAGGTCGAAAACATCACCGAATTCCTTGATGCGCTGATGGAGCTGAACATCGTGGACGCTGACGGTCAAGGTGTCCGATTTCGCGTATCCATCGCCAACCCAGAGACCCATCAGGTACGCCAGCTCGTTGCCTCCAGTCGCAAAGCCTTGCTTCGTGAGGAACGCGTCAATCTGCGTGTTTTCCACCAGGATGGGCGCAGAAAGTTGAGTGGTGGCACGACGCACTTGATCATCAACCACATCGATGTCACGAGCCTCAATCACCCAGTCAATAGGGTCGCGCGAAAGGTTGTCGGCATACTCGCGAGCAATCTCAGCCGCGTTCGCGTGGGTCGAATGCTGGAAGGACTTGGTCTGGGCTTTCACCATCTCAATCTCACGTCCCTCGACCTGCATGACCGTTTTTTCAAACGTCACGACCGAAGACTGCTTCTCACCATGAATGTCCTGCTCAGTCACAAGGACATGACGAGGGGTGCGGACAACAATCTTGTGCGAAGCATTGCACGTAAAGTTACGAATCCCCACCGCCTCGGCAGTGTCGCGGTGCTGGGTGGTCTCAGTCACGACGTACATGTCGTCGGTGCCACGAGGAAGGGCGACGACGGTGCGCGGGGTGCTGTCCGGGCCCAGCACCTGGTCACCGACGCCAATGGCTTCAATCACCTGAATCGCGCCATCAGCCATCAGAACGGGCGTACCCTTGGCGAAGCAGCCGGTATAGATAATCAGGTCGGAGTTGGAGTACTTGGACAGCGACTGCGAAATGACGGTCTTGCCGCACCCGAACGCGCCCGGGATGGCGGTGGTGCCGCCCTGCACGCAGGGGAACAGGGCATCGAGCACACGCTGACCCGTGAGCAGCGGGAAGTCGGCGGCCAGCTTCTCGCTGACGGGACGGGGCGTGCGCACGGGCCAGGTGTGGTAGAGGCCGTAGCTGCGCTTCTGACCGTTGATCTCGAGTTCGATGATTTTGTCCTTCAGCGTGTAGTTGCCCTTGGGGGCGATGTAGGTGACGGTACCAGCCGCCTTCGGGGGCAGAAGGATGTTCTGCGTGATCAGTGAGTTTTCAAAGACCTTGCCAAAGATGTCGCCGCCGGTCAGGTGGTCGCCGACCTTGACGTTCACGGGCTCGAACTCCCACGGAATGTTCTTGTCGAGCGCCTCCGTGCTGACGCCGCGGGGGATATAGATCGACTGCGACACATCCTGGATCGCCTGCAGCGGGCGCTGGATGCCATCGTAGATGTTGCTGCACAGGCCGGGGCCCAGCTCGCAGGACAGGGGCTTGCCCGTGCGCACAATGGGGTCACCGACCGTGAGGCCCGTCGTCTCTTCGTAGACCTGCACGGTCGCCTTGTCGCCGTCAATGCGAATGACTTCGCCAACCAGCTCGTAGTAGCCGACACGCACCAGCTCGTACATAGCCGAGCCGGCCATCTGCTCGGCAATCACGACGGGACCCGATACCGAGAAAACACGGCCAAAGTTGTTCTCGATCTCCTCATCGCGGAGTTTCGGCAGATATTTCTTGGCGTTCTCCAGCGCGCCAGCCTAAAATAGGTCAAAGAGGAAAGCCATATGAGAACGGGGTGAGTTCTATGTGATTGCAAGATTCACCTTTATGTTCATCGCTTTCATCGTCATCGTTATATCGTTCGATGACCTCAAGCAGTCGAGCAGTCCAGTCGTGACGAGTGACGCCCATCGTTGATGCGCATCGCTCGTCATTCGCTATGACGGCGACAAGGCGACCGTGCAGGTCTGCGAAGAGAAGCAGGCCTCACGGTCGGTGACCCCATTGTGCGCACGGGCAAGCCCCTGTCCTGCGAGCTGGGCCCCGGTCTGTGCAGCAACATCTACGATGGCATCCAGCGCCCGCTGCTTGAGGTCATCGAACGATATAACGATATAATGATGACGATGACGATGGGCGACGCCCATTGTTGATGCTCATCGCTCGCACCATATCCCGCGATCCGACGCGTTGGCCACGTGGCAGGCAAGCGATAGCGGCGATAGCGGCTCGCCAGCCCGACGGCCAGTGAGCCGCGTTGGCGAGTGAGCCGCGTTGGCGAGTGATCCGAGTCGGCGAGTGATCCGCCTAGCGCCGGCTGGCAAAGGGTGGATGGCGCCCGAACGGGGAAGGGGAACGCGCGGCTTACCATGATGAGAGATTATAATCGCGTGAGGAACGGGGAAAAGGGAGGTCGGGATGGGGCGGGGTGCTAGGGCGGATCCTAGCGATGAGGGAAGAAGCACACGGTCTTGACGTGACACGCGGGAAGAAGGAACGACGTACGGCAGCAGGGATGACGATGGAATATGGAATGCAGATGGGATGATGGGCCAAGAGGCGCGGACATGCACGGGTGGGGTTGAGCACGACGCGGGAGAACACTCGGCAGCTCGGCAGCATCTGAGCACACAGCGGAACAGGACGCACGATGCGATATCGGCATATATCCATCGTCTGGCCGCGTGGCACTCGTCAACGAGTCTTGGAGGAGCACGCCCGTTCCATTCATCGTATTGCGGTGGCCGCCCGAGTCTATCATGGGACCGAGCCGACGATGGCGACAGCGGCGGCGCATGGTCGCGTCGCTCCATCGCCCCATCGCCCGCCTCTCCTCGCTCGAAGCCGTTAGCACGCCTCGCCTCCTCACGCCGAGCCCGTCAAGGGGGGATCGGGCAGAGCTCTGGCGGGCCCACCGCCGGCTCGGAAGAACGCCGACGACTCGTCCGCGCCTGGAACGCCCCATCCAACGACGGCTGCGGCAACGGCGGCGCGGCAACGACGGCGACGGCCACGGCCGCAATGGATGCGATGGCACGAGACCGGCGATGGGCCGGCCGCTCGGCCGCTCGGCCGCGACAGCGCCGCGGGCAGCACGTGAAGCATCGCGATGGCTCCCTGAATGCCGAGGCCGACGCGGAGGCCGTGCCGCATCGCATGGCGCATGGCAACCCGTTACGAAGCGGGCGAGCAAGCCGGCACGGGCCGCGGGCGCTCAGCAGCGCTAGCCCAAGCAGCAGTCGCCACGACGCCTCAAGCCGCTATCGCGCGGGACCCCGGCGCCGCGGCCGACAGACGGCCGGTGCTGTGCCATGCTGCCCATCGGCCAACAACGAGCCGCGGGCACGACGGGCGGCGGCAACGGCAACGGCAACGGCGGCACGGCCACCGCGTCGACTCTGCCAGCCGCCACTATGAGCCCTGACGCACGGGGTGGCTGGGCCTCGATGATAAGACGATCAAAATTGAGGAAAAATAAATGGATTGACCAGCCAGAGACCAGGGAGCAGGGGCCTTGGAAGAGCCATTTGAGGGCGCGAACCGGGGCAAGACATGAGCATGCCCCGGGGTGCTGCCGCCGACGGTGCAGGCCTACCCGCAGAGCGTGGCGCAGCATCTGCTGAAAAGTCGCGCCTGAGCGGTCCCATGAACGGGGGCGCCTAATGAACGAGGCCGGTCAGTGATGAGCTGGCATGGGCGACTGCGGATACATCGGGCTGTGCCACGCGCATGTCGTCGCGCTGGGCTCGCCATCATCCATCATACGGGGGTCTCCTGATCCTGGGCATCAGCTCCGTGGGTGCTGGATCCTCCTTTCCTCTCGACACGGCCGGTATTGGTATGATGGGAACGAACAAATGGTTCCTCTCCTCTATCCCTCTGTGATCGAACCCGTGTGTTTTTCGTTCTGGGCATCGTGCTCCCGCTATCCTGCCGTGATGAAGAGTCACCCACGAATAGGGCATCCGTAGGGCAGAGAGGTATGCCGTTTCATATGTTTGTTTAACGCGGTCGTACAGATAGGCCCATCCTGGCACCTAACACGCACTAACACAGCAATCTTCGGTGGTGCCCCCTAGGGTTCCCCCACCGAGTCAGCGAGCATTTTGGCTCAGTGTTGGATGACTTTGCCGACCACGGGCTGCAACCTGCTTTGCTCCGGTTTGCGACACAGCGTAATCGGTCTGGCGGGTAAGGCCAGACAGCGTCGGATACTCAAAGCGGCATTGAGGTCGCGGCTCACAAACTTGCTGTGAGTGGCTTCATTGCCAGATGAAAGAATCAAGAAGTTCATGTGAGGAGGCTGCGCCGTCGTGGGCGTGGCTCGCGGCCGCGGGGAGCGCGAAAGTCTGCGAGGAAGGTGGCGGCCATGTTGGGATAAGACGCGGACGCCTTGGTGAATAAGACGACCCAGGCGTCGATCATGCTGAATCGAGTAGAGCAGGCCGTCTCAATCAGTACTGCATCCACAGGAATGACCCGGGCCGCATCAACATCTTGGAGACGTGGTAGCGCCATTTGAAAGAGCCGCTGCAGCGGCTGTCCGAGGTGAGCTTCAAGGGTACACCGCTCGCCGCGCACCACCGCTTTCTGGAGGTCACACTCGCCACATACGAACCGCGGTGGACGGAGTCCACATGAAGCTGCGCTGGGCACGCCAGCGCTTGCAGCCGTACCGTGGCAAGCAGCGCGTGTTTGCCCAGTTCTTGAACGGCATCGCCGAGGGAACGACCACGGTGATGAAGCCTATGGTGGTCGCCTATGGCGCCTCCAAGTTTGCCCCAGCAGCGAGGGCGGGATGGCCGTTCCAACGGCTGGGAGCATCCAAGGCGTGCGCCCAGCGGATCCGCACCGTCCTGGTCGACGTGTTCCGGACGACCCAGATGCATGCCGAGACGAGTAAGATTCTGACCAAGGTGTAAACCCGGGACCCGAGGAAGGTCCCGATCTCTTCCGCGCCCACCCGACCGAGCCAATCCGGGTGTATGCCCAGACGATTGTGGCCCTGAAACCCGGCCAACGCCGGCGCCAGGGGACCGTGGTCCGAGGTTCGCTGTGGTGTGATGCGACCAACGGCAAGTGTGTGCACCGCGATCTCGATGCCGCGTTGACCATCCGACGCTGCCTGGCCTTACCCGACAGACCGATAGCGCTGTGCGGCCACCCCCGGGCAAGCCCCCCTGCGGTCCGTGGTCGGGAAGCTCATCCGACAATGAACCGAATGCGGAGTGCCTATGAGGGGAGGGGAGGGGACCCCTGCGGGCACCATGGAGGGAATGGTGGTCGCGTCAGGTAAGGATGGGCCTATATGTTCGTTAAAAAAATATATGTACGAGGCACGTCTCGAGACAATAGGAGCCACGGTGCATGAATGTTCATGTCACCGCGTGAAAAACATCTCCTGCGCAAACATCCCCGTCACGGAGACGATTGCTGAACACCGGAGGGTGATCCGAGACGTCTCAAGCGCCGCGCTGCTTCTCCAGCGCACGGCGGTGGTCGCGCTTCGCCTTCTTGCGGGCATGGCGTTCCTCGTAGGTCTCTTCACGATGGCGGTTGCGACGATCGTGGTCACGGTCGTGCGCGGCAGGATGGCGGTCGTCGGCGTCACTCTGCTTGTTGCCGTCGCCGTCGTGCCGTACCGCGTGGCCGTCGTCGCTGCCCTCGCCAGGGGTGCCAGTGGCATGCCCATCATCGCCGTCATCGCCGTCGCCGCGACGCTTGCGCCGCGGCGTATGCACGCGCCGCGCTCGCGCTACGTTCATCGCCGCAGCCTCCAGCATATCGTCTGTGTTGTCGCCGTCCGAGTCGTACGTGTACTTCTCGCGGTAGGCCTGGATGCTGTCGCCGCTGGACGAGCGGCCCTCGTCGGCGTCGCTGTACGGCGTGGCGCTCGGCTCATCGGTGCCGTTCGCGGCCGCGGCGTGCCGCGAGCCACGGCGGGACGGCGTGCCGCTCTTCGATGATGCGCCGGCATGGCGCTTGCGCGGGCGGCCAAAGTGATCGTCGAGACGCGATTGCTTTGTCGCCGTGGCCGTGGGCGGCGCCGTGCCCGAGAGCCCGAGCCGCGAGCCCGCCGCCGCCGTCCCCGGGTCGGAGGCCGCGGCGGGGGGCAGCAGCGTCCGCCGGACGCGGATCTTGATTCGTTCCGAGGCCGGAGATCCTGACGGGCTGGCCGGGACGGGGCTGGCCGGGGCGGCGGCGGCAGGTTGGACCAGCGCAGCGAGCGTTGGGTGCACGGGCGGGCGCCGCCGCGGGTTTGTGACCGTGGTGACCAGAGCATCCAAGCGGCGCAAAGCCACGATATCGCGGACCCAGAAGGCATCGAGCTGCTTTTCAAGGTCGGCCTCCTTGAGTTCGGGGTGGGATTCGAGGAAGGCCGCGAACTCGGTATGGAACACGTATTCGGGGTCGGCCACGATGGCGGCGCTGTTGCCGATGCCGTGGCGGGCGACGGCGCGGAGATAGTCGTGGTCGTGCTGGACGCCCCACCAGACCGGCAGCCCCGAGCGGCTGTGGCGCTTGACCGTCGCCAATCGGTCGAGCAGGTCGGGCTGGGTCAGCACGTCGCGGCGCAGGACCCGCATCAGCTCTAAGCGGCGCAAGAGCTTCTTGGCGCGGTCGTAGTTGATGTGGTCGAGGCCGCGGTCGCCGCGGACATAGCCCCAGCGGTTGCCGGCGCCACTTTCGCCGTTGTCGCCGTTGCCACGGTTCTCGCTGGCGGCCACAAGGCCCGACATTATGATATCGTGCTCCTCTTCTTTTTCCATGGCCGCCAGATCCTCCCGCGCTGTCGGCTCCGCGGCGCGGCGCTGCGCCTCCTCGACCCGGCGCACGACGTATTCACTGAGCTCGACAATGCGGCCGTAGTAGGACTCAAGCGCTGCGGGGGAGCGGTCGAAGCCCGTGGCGGCCACGAATTGCTCCCAGCGCCGGCGTCCGTCGGCGTCTGTCTCGATGCCGTACGACTGGAGGTGGCGCTGCATCTCGGTTTTGTCCTTTTTGCCGAGCTCGCTACGGCGCAGGGACGCGGCGACACGGTCGCGCTCACGGTCGCGGTCGCGCGCTTCGCGCTGGCGGTCGCGCTCCTCCTTGAGTCGCTCCTTCTCCTCGAGACGCTGCTGCTTCTCTTCGAGCCGCGCGAGATGCACCTGCGATCGCAGGATGACGGATACCATCTTGCGGATCCGCATCCCCAACTCCGCGGAAGTCGGAAACTCGAAACCAGGGAGTAGCGCGAGCTCATGGACGTTGATGGCGCCGAACCCGCTTTCCGTGTCCTCGGCGTCGCCATTATCATCGCCGGCATCACCGTCGGCGTCACCGTCGGCGTCGGCTTCGTCGTCGTCGGCTTCGGCCTCGGCCTCGTCGAGATCGGAAACATCATCGCCATTTACCGTGCCTTGTTTCTCCGACTCGAGATCCGTGGCGCCGCCATCATCGGTCGTGGTGCTCGCGCCGCTGGACAACCCGCTGCTGGGTTCTTTGAGCTTCAGACCATCAAGTGACTGCCCTTTCAGCGCAGTCACCATCGGGACGGGCAGCACCGTGACGGCGGCTTCGGGTTTGGCCGCGTCAGCGCCAGTTTCAGGCTTGATGGTGTCGGGCATGATGACATCGGCTTTGACGGGCACAGCCAAGGCATCCGCATCAACATCGCCGCCGGAGTCGGCGACGGCGGCGACTGCAAGAGAACCATCCCGCTCAGCTTTAACGGCGGGCCCCGCGTCGGCGGTGGGTTTCACACCATCGGCTGCAGTGACATCGACGCTGGTGTCGGCGGCGACGACAACGTCCGTCGCGGCTGTCGCATCCGCGTTGCTGCTGCTCCCGCGGGCGCACGCTTTGTGAACGCGTGCCTGTATCTCTGGCGGCATATGCGAAAGGAAGACGAGCTCCGGGTCGAACTGGATCTTGGGGTACGACTGGTACCCGTGCTTGATGGTGCCGACCAGCAGGTCTTGGTCTTCGCGGGCGCCCCACCACGGCGCAAGCAGGTTGTTCGACGTAAATCGCGGGATAATCATACCCGGCACGGGGCGAACCTTTTCGCGAAGGTTGTACAGCAAAGCGATGCGGGGCAGCATGTTCTTGGACTTGCGCTTCAGGTGCGTCACGTACTCCGATTTGTCGGGGATGAAGCTCTTGAACTCTGCGATCTGCTTTGGCGTTGCGCCGAAGTAGGGCACGTCATCGGGCAGCGGCTCAGACGGCGGCGTCCGTACGGTGCCCGGGTCGACGCGGTCCGGAATCGCGTCCCGCGGGTACAATGCCATGGCGGCCTCGACGTCGCTGCGGATGTCGCCGTCGGCGGGGCCATCGCGCAGGCAGACTTCCAGCATGCGGCGCGCGCACGCCATCACGTCTGCGACGCTGCGGGTCCGGCCGATGTGCCGCGTCATCTCGGGCCACGCCGAGAATCCCCACGTCATGAGCCCGCGCTCGAGGCGCGTGCGCTCGGCAACCGTCCACAAGGTGGGGCGGTTCGCGCGAGACTCCCGGGCGTTGCGCGGAGTTGGCGTCGCATACTCGCCGTCGCCGGCTTCCTCGTCGGTGTCGCGGCGGTCCCAGGCCGAGACGGGCTGGTCGATGAGGCGCACGGCCTGTCGACGTTTGCGCGGCTCGTGCTGGATAAGTGCGGCCATCTCGTCAATGGGGGCATGCTCGACCACGTTGAGAGCTGCCTTTTCGGCGACCTTGTCCCAGAAGTTGGGGTCTTCCATGTCCAGGTTTTCTTCGCCGACGCGGAACGTTGCTTTCGAGAAAATCGACCCCTTCTGCTCTTCAGCAGCCGCACCGTCGTGCTTGATCGTCTGTGTGCGGCGCTGCAAGATGGAGTCGATGTCTTCTTCGCAGAAGGCTTTGCTGTCATCGTCATCCATAAATGCGCCATATGCGCCGCGCTTCAGCAAGTCTTCAATCTCCTCGCGATTAAATGGCTGCTTGGACGACGACTCCATCTGGCTCGCGTACGCGCCGTGGTTGCCGCCGGCATGCAGCTTCTGCAAGACGGCGCGGTCCAGACCCAGCTTCATACTCGCGCGGTCAAACATCTCGCGCTCGTATGTGTTGCGCGTGATCAGGCGGTAGATCTGCACGGGCTTCTTTTGCCCGATGCGGTGCACACGAGACTGTGCTTGAAGATCGTTTTGAGGGTTCCAATCACTGTCAAAGATAATGACGGTGTCGGCCACCGTCAAATTGATACCAACACCGCCGGCACGTGTGCACAGAAGAAAGACAAAACTCTCACTCTCGGGGACCGAAAATCGCTCGATCGCGGCCTGGCGCAGCTCGTTGCGGACGTTGCCATCGATCCGCTCAAAGCCCCATGCCTTGCCGCGCAGGTAGTCCTGAATGATGTCGAGGCACTTGGTCATCTGCGAAAAAATGAGCACCTTGTGTCCCCCCGCTTTGAGCTTGGTCAAAAGCTTGTCAATCAAGACCATCTTGCCAGATGCATCAATCAAGAGCTGGAAGTGCTGCTGGTGGGTGAGCTCGCCGGCTTCGTCGAGCATCTGCTCTTCAGCGCCCTTCAACAGGAACGGATGCAGACAGCACTTGCGCAGTTCAATCATCGTATTGATCAGGTTGGGCACGTTCTGCTTCTTGGAACCGCCCTGCTTTAACCAGGAAAAGTTGCGCTCCAGGATCGAGCGATACCACTTTTTCTGGAGCGTCGTCAGCTCGACCTCGATCACTGTCTCTTCCTTGACGGGGATACTCTTTTCGACGTCTTCTTTAAGACGCCGCAACATCAGCGGCTGCAGCAGCGCCTGCAAGCGCTCGACATCCTGGGCGGTTTTGAGATTGCCATAGACTTCCTTGAAAGCCTGCTCGCTCGCAAACCGGTCCGCCTGAAGGAAGTTCAGCAGGGCCCATAGCTCCTCCAGCGAGTTCTGTAGCGGCGTGCCCGTGAGCAAAACACGGTGGTCCATATGGTAGGACTTGAGCAGCTCTCCCATCTTGGAGGATTTGTTCTTGAGGCGGTGCGCTTCGTCCAGCACGCACGCCATCCAGGGAATGGGACGGAGCTGCGAGGCGCCCGACATGGCCATTTCATAGGTGGTCAGCACGACATCGAACTTGTAAATGCCTGGGATCACGTGGCCGCGGACGTCGCGGTAATAAAACTCGGTCTCCACAATCAGGTTCCGCGACATCTGGCCGCCGTGGTACGTGACGACGTTCATGTCAGTCCACTCGCGGATTTCGCGCTCCCAGTTGCCGATCGTCGACAACGGTGTGATCACCAAAAACGGGCCGCGGATGTTCATCTGCGTGAACAAATTGTTCAAAAACGCCGTGCTTTGGACGGTTTTGCCGAGACCCATTTCGTCGGCAAGGATACTGTTCTGATGGCGGTGCCAGCAGAAGGTGAGCCAATTCATACCTTCGAGCTGGTACGTACGCAGCGTATGGTCGTTCTTGTAGACAGGACTTTCCTTGGCAGGCTTCCATGCCGATGGCGGCGGGCGCACATTGCGGTCGACATTATAGCTCTTGAGTTTTTCGTCCGGCAGCTGCCGCCGCGCATGGTACTCGGCCAGCCGGGGCGACGTCTCGTCGTCCAGCTCTTGCACAATGTCGGATGTCTCCCACGTGGCGGCATCATATGTCTGGCCGCGCCACTTGATCAGGTAATAAACGATGCCATGAGCCTCGCCTTCGTCAATGACACGGTCAATGCGCAGGTAGTTGGGGTTAAAGATCTCGTCTTCACTGAAGTGCAGCTCCCACAGCGGTTTCTCGAGAAAGCGGCGGACGCGCTGCCTGCCGTTGGCGCTGTGCGCCTCGACCTCGCTCTGCAACAGCCACGCGTTGTGGTAGTAGCTGAGGTTCTTGTACTTGACCAAAATCTCGAGCTCATCGGTACCTTCGCGGGTCCGATAGGACAAGAGCTTATCGATCGTCGTATGGTCGCCCATCGGGATCGAGACCGGGTCGTACGGCACACTGTTGCGCTTGTTCTGCTTGGCGACTTCCGCTTGCGAGCGCCGCAGGTTGGCCTGCTCGTCCTTGGCCTTGGCATTCTTCGCCCGCTTAGCAGCGCGCTCATGGTCGCGCTTACGGCCGACAGGCGCTTCGCTATACGATTCTTCCGACTGCAAGTCGTCGTCGTCGTCGTCGTCGTCGTCGTCGTCGTCGTCATGACTGACGTCGTCATCGTCGCCATCGACCATCGACGCGTCTTCATCGTCCTCTTCAGCCGAATCAGGAAAATCCGAATCGGAAAGACCTCGCGGCTGGCGGCTGCGGGGCGCTGCCGTCTTGGCGGCTTTGACTGCCTTAGTGGCGGCTGTGGTGCTGACCTTGGCATTGGTCTCGACAGCCGCCGCCGCTACCACCGGCACAGCGGGCGCCGGGAATGGCTCGGGATACGGCGGCAGCAGGGTATCGTCGATGTCGCTGCCCTCTGCGTCTTGCGACATGGTCTCATCTTCGTCGGCGCCGATGTCCGAGTCATGCGTAGCCGTGGTGGCCGCCGAGTCGGGGTGCGACGCCATGGCGCCGTCGGAGTGCGCGCGTATACGGCACGTGAGGCCGTGGGGAGGAGTGAGTGCGACACTCTCTCACACACAGTTTATCGATACGACGTTGAGACGCAGGAGCGCCAGCAGAGCCAGACGGGACAGAAATGAGAGGCGCAGAGCGGAGCGCGGCCGGTTGCGTGCCACGTGTTGCAGGGTGTGGACGCGGAGACCACGTGGAGACCTCGCAAAGACCACGCGGAAAGCACGTGCACAGGCGCGTCCGAACGCCGGTGCCAGCGCTCGAGAGGGGGCCGCGCACACGAGAGCCGAGGGAGCCGCCGCGCCGCGCCGAGGCGTTGTGCAGGGCGGATCGTGATAAAGCGGAGTCTTAGGGGATCACACAGCGCGAGCAGCGGTGCGACGGGTCCGCGGACCACGAGAAAACGCCGGTCCTGCCGATGAGGGCTTCTCCGACCACAGGCGGAGACCACCGACGGTGTGGGAGCACGTGTCGCGCTGGATGTGGGCTTGCGAGGACCCGCGCTGCGTTCGACGTTTGCGCTCGATGGGTCGATGACAAGACTGGGGGCGACGGGTGGGAGCAGAGGCGAGAGGCTCCCGCCCTGTGAGGCCGTCTGGCGGCAGACCCGAGACAGTCCAAGAAATCAGGGGTCTCCGCGAGTAGCACCGAAGACCGCGAACACACAGGAGACGACGAGAAAACGTAGCAATCAACGGTCGTGGTGAGCTTGTGGAAGGGCGGAGCGACGGCTGGGCGGGTGAGAGCGTCGGTATGGTGGTCATCAGGGTCCGACGATGGATTCGCTGTCGATTGGCGAGAGGTTGGGTATGATGAGTATACTCCGCGTTCGGGAGTGCCGAAGAAAGTCTGGGCCGCCCATCGCATGGGCCGTGAGGTGATGTGAGCGATACGGGGCCATGGGTGACGTGACGATTGCGCATGCGTATGCGCTTGCGCTTGCGAAGGCCGACGCTTCGCCCCATCGCATGCGCGCGCGCGGCTCGACACCCTAACCGTCTTGCCATCGTCGCTAGAGGCCCGAGCGCCACTGGCACTCGCCACCGTTGAGGCCACACTTGCGACCGTCGCCGCGCGCACAGGCAGCAGCAGCGACAGCGGCAACAGCGGCAGCACGACAACGCCGTCCCGCGGCGGTGATTCAAGGTATCCCCCCAAAAGAGGGGAAAAAATAAGATAAAAGATTCATTATCATCACGCTCTGTTCAAGGCCACTATCGGCCAGGACAAGGTCACTATCGGTAGGTTTTGAGCTTGTGTCGCAGCGCTTCTTGCCCCCTGAGCCTTTGCCAATCGGCGGTATCTTTGACGATACTGTCCCACTCGGCTCGTTTTTGGGATGGTTCGATGGTTCGATGTGAATCTGCGATTGATATGATGATACACGAATGGCAATTTGTTCCTGTGTCTCAACATTGACCCTCTGATACGCGTTTCCAGTGCACGTCTTTACCACGTGGTGCGGTCTGTGCAAGATTATCGCTCCCCGGTTCGAGGAGTGGTCCAAGTTCACGAAAGCCACCTTCTGCAAGATCGATGTCGACGAGCTGGGCAATGTCGCTGCCGAGGCCAAAGTCTCGGTCATGCCCACTTTCAACCTCTACCGCGCCGGTAAGCTCCTTGAGCAGGTTGTGAGCGCCGACGACAACACGCTCGAAACTTGCTTCAAGACCCACTGTGCTTCAACCCTCAACCCAACCCTAGACAGGTCCGCGCGTCCTTTCTGACATGAATGCATGATTGCATCGCCGCTCAGCTGCGGCGCAGCTGATTTATGCGTTGTGTCGCCACCACCGTATTTAGTCGGTATATTTTTATCTTTTACTCTCGCTGATAGGGATTATCGTGCATTCGAGGGCGACCGCGGTATGCTTTACTGTGTTCTGAGGGTGCATATGGCCATGGCGACATGTAGAAAGATATCGATTACTGAGAGTTCGTGCGCAAGTGACCACAGCGGGCTCTTGCTAGGTACACGGCCGCCGAATGCCCGGACAAGGTCATCCTTGCCATCGTCACGCGTCTGCAAATCGGCAGCGACTGGATGCATGTTAACTGCCGGAAGTCGATCTATCAAATCCGTCGTCGCCAAAGGGCACGGTGTCATCCCCAGACGTGTCCCCCAGCAGGGTCACCAGCTACGCATTCTCCCGTATCAGACGCCAACCGCCATCATCGCGTGTCCGTGGCGGGGGTCGGTATCGGCTGCGTCGATAGTGTCGATAGCGTCGCTGGCGAGGGCATCGCTTTCGCACTATGGCGAGGTCGGGCTGTCCGATGGGTGCTATCGCGAAGGATTCCATAACAGCTCGCCGCGGAATGGCGGCTCGTGACCGACGAAGGCGTCGTCCGATGCTGACATGCTGTCTCATATTCCGACCGTGGAATCTTGAGCACCAAACGGCGACCCCTGGCACTGAGGCCGGATCCTCTCGATTCTCCGGATTCTGGGCCGTGACGTTGTAATACCGAATGGCGCGACCGCTCTTCTTGAAAAGGATCGCAGATCCTTCAGATTGGCTCGACCGCCGGGTGGCGTTGACGTCGTTTTGAGACAACCCGTGCCATTCTTACGGGGTGCTTTGATCGATATGCATGGCACTACGTAAGGACTCAAGCCTTCCCCTGAAGGCTGCCGGCTGATATCCCGGAGATGGGCAGCACGACATTTTTTCATTCCACGGTTTTTTTAACTGAGTTTGCTGAGACATTGCTCTTATGGATGCACGCCCTCGGGTGGCTTCAGGCCGATCGCGGACACGTCACCACGTTAAAGGCTGCCCCGAAGCACTGTTTAGTCCGTCCCTCAAGGCATGCATGAGCTGTCGATTCCCTTGGCTGCCCACGAGCCCTGAAACAATGCGCCGATCAGCCTCCGGCAGGGCGTGAGTCGGCCTGACGCACGATGGCGCAGGTCCGCCCATTTTGCATTGCGCATGGTTGTGGTCACCCGAGGAGACCCCCTGGGACCCATGTTGAGGGCGAGATCTTCGAGTCACTCTTGCATCACTCTTGTGTCACTCCTGTGCCGCTTGCAGACGTGGTCGGACTCCAGTCCAGGCCTGAAAAGGTCACATGGTTGTGCACGAACACGAATCGACAGGATATGGCCCAAGACGCCTCACACCCATCACCCATCGGCAGTGGAGCCTCGATGTGATATCGTTCCGCCACATCGAATGGTCGCGAGGATACGCCGTCACCGCGTGGACAGCGAGGCCTCCCAGCGGACCAGGGCATCGATACTACAGCTAGTTCGTAACGTGGCCATTATCCTTGTTCGTCGTTGGTAGCATGCGGGTCAGCGCTGGAGGAAATGGAACTTATATATTGCGTGCCAAGCAGTTGTGATGACATTCAGACAATCGCAGGCACTCTCATCATCACAGTACTGTTATCATCACTATTGCCACTCTCCACTCTCCACTCTTTTCTCAAGTCTTCATTGACGGTCCCACTCTTTTTGTTTATAACACAACCCACAGTCTTACGCTCGCTTGAGCTGACTCTTTGTTCATATTGACTCTCGCGCTCTCACTTTTCTGCCGCTTCTGCCGCTCTCACACTTCACGGTTGTCTTATAGTATCGCCGCGTTGATCATCACCAGTCGTTCTCTTGGCCATTTTGTATTTCTTTGTTTGTACCATATTCTGTGCTTTGAGAGTTATCGGACCGTTGAATCCAGGGATTCGTATCGTCGATTGCTCAACGCCGATCACCACTTGCTTTGCCCCTTCGACTTGCGCTACATTCTTCCCTTTACGCTCCCATCATGCGCGGTTTCTTCAGCCTCATCCAGCTCCTGACCCTGGGCATTGCGGTCACGCAGGTGTCCGCTCTTCCGCTCGACGCCAACTCGTCTAGCTCCACCAGCTGCACCACTACCCTCACCGCGACCAGCAGTCTCCCGGGCGCCGACCCCGCTCCAACCAGCAGCAGCTCTCTGCCCGGTGTTGTCGCATCCTCCACCTACGCGAACCCCGACACTACCTCCGCGGCTGGCGCCATCGCGGGGGCGCCCACCACGTCGCCGACAGCAGGGGAAACCGGCACGCCTACCAGCTCTTCGGCGGCGTCGACCGGCATCGTCTCGCTCGCCGTCGAGCCACTGACGGGTGACGACGCGGACGATGACACGACTAGCGCCGCGTCCAGCGAGACCTACCCGGCGGCGCCGCCGACCGGCGGATACCCCACGTCGTCCACGGTATCGACCACGACGAGCGCTGCAGGCGCGATCGTGACGGGCGGCCCCGCGGTGCCGGGCGTCCCTGCTGGCGGCGCCGGCTGCACCCTAGGCACGTACGACTGCGACGCCGGCGGCAAGGGCATGCGCGTCTGCGACTACAGCGGCTGGAAGCTGCTCGGCTGCGCCAACGGCACACGCTGCGAGATCATCTACGAGGGCCGTGTGGCTTGTGTCGCCGACAACACGCCGGGTGTCGCGCCAACTCTGACCACGTCGGCTGTCGCCGACGCCACGTCCTCCGCGCCGGCCGCGCCGCCCACAGGCGGCTACTCGACCAGCCAGGCCGCGCCGCTCCCAGGCGGCTATTCGACGAGCTCGGCAGCACCGCCTGCAGGTTACTCGACCAGCCCGGCGGTGCCGCCTGCAGGCGCCTACCCGACGAGCTCGGCCGCGCCGCCCGGGGGCGCCTACACGACCAGCTCGGCGGCCGGCGCCGTCGGGACGGGCACCACGAGCGCGGCGGGGGCACAGGGCACGGACGCGCCTGCTCCAGGCGGCAGCACGGGCGGGCTCACAGAGTGCCAGAGCGAGCTGCTCATGAAGGCTATCTCGGTGTTCGAGAACGGCACGCCGAAGCTGACGTGGGACAGCTGCGCGGACATCAACGACGGCAACGGATACTCGTGCGGCGCGATCCAGTTCACGACGCAGGCGAACGGCAAGGGCTCGGCGAACGACGTTGTCGAGCTGTACAAAACCAAGCCGGACTACAAGCATGAGTTCGACGGCATTTCCTCGACGGCGCCCAACTTCTGCGAGAAGTGGAAGGCCGCCGCCTCGCAGAAGGGCTTCCGCGAGTCGCAGTTCGAGCACGCCAAAAAGGCTTACCAGGAGCCCGCGATGGCCAAGGCGAAGTCCTGTGGCATCACGGCGCCGCTTGCGATCGGCCAGGTCTGGGACACGACGATCCAGCTCGGCCCTGAGGCCGCTGATGAGCTCATCAAGAAGGCCGACGCCAAGCTCGCCGCCGAGGGAAAGAGCAACACGGACCAGGTCGCCTGGCTCGAGGCTTACATGGACGCCCGCGACGAGAAGGTCAAGGGCATGCCGGCGCCATACCCGATCACCGTCTACCGCCAGACGGCCTTCCGGCACATGCTCAAGGTCAGCAAAATCGACTTTACCAACACCCTCGAGACACTCCAGAACTCGAGCGACGTCCCCATCAAGATTACTTGCGATGGCCTCTCGGTCTAAAAAACCTCATCAACAGCATGAATCCGTCTTTCCGGATTTTTGTTCCTTTCATACCCATCTGTCTATTATTTGTCCATTGTATACATCCATCAGTTTTAGTACGTTTCTCTCCATCTGTTTCTGCGATGACGAGACGATTCGGCGACGATCACGGGTATCCTGCCGCCTAGCACGGCCACTCGTCATCGCTTGTGGTCATGATCGTAAAAGCATGATGGCCCCGTTGTTCGCTTCATGGTGTCGTATTGTGTCGTTTGGCGCGCCGCATCCCGCCGCGTTCGACTACATTGGGTTGAGTCAGTGGCCTGTGGGCGAGCTTCGCCTGACGCGCGCGAGGTGACGGCCTTCGTGCGATGCATGGCGACGGTGTCCGTTTCGTCACGCGAGTGAGCGGCCGCCTTAGTGCTCCGTGCTGAAACTCCGACCGTCGCCACGAGCACGGGGCGGGGTGGGGCAGGGGGCGGGACAGGGCGGTCTGACGAGGGGAGCGCCGGCGATCTCCGGCACGTATTTGGCGCGGAAGCCCGCTGCACGGTGAGTCTGTCGCAGGCCAGCGGGACTTCACGGCGGGGGGTGCGCGCGCGCGGACCCAACACTGCACCAACAAAGGACCACCGGCGCACTCTCCAGCATCACCGACCGCGGCGATGCTGCCGACCGCGACCAGTCTCACGCTGCCGATCGCGCGGCCTTGCGTTGCGGGCGCGCCATCCGCTCGGCGCCTGCCCCGTTCCTCGGACGATGGCGGCGACGATGGCAACAACGGCGACAGCGTGATGGCATAGAGGCCGCATCCGAGGCACTCGCGTTTGGGCAATGGTGTGGCACGCACGAGAGAAGTCAGTCCCTCGTCAGGGGGACTCGGGGCTACCACGTTGCTGTGCATCTGGCCAACGCGTCTTGACAACGGATTCTGCAACGGCATCCTGTGGCAGGATCGTGGGTTCAAAAGGCCATCCAGAAGCTTCTGACGGCATGCGCTGGATCAGGGATATCACTCGCGCCAGGTCACTTCATCCGCCCGATCGGTATTCTTTCGCCATCCGCAACGCATCCTGAAAGACCCTTCCGTTTCCGCGTCGAAAGCCTCACGTTATTGACTTTTTATTTTTATACCTCGTTGGTAGAGACGGCCTCCTGACTTCTCGATTACTTCTCCACGGCGTCACACGGTTCCCACGCTTCTTATTGCAGCTTGCCTCGCTTTGACCACGGACGTCAATCCAGAACCCGCGCACTCCGACCGGCGCCGCCCATCAACATCAGTTGACGGCACAACGTTGTCGCAACGATGGCGTCTCCTACCAAGGTAAGCCGCGCGTTTCATCGCGCGCGCTCACTCAGATCCCCCCGTCGCCCTGGCGTGAAGGCGGGGGCAGGCCAACGCCACGCGCGGGGTCCCAGCCGCTGCCAAGCTCCGCCACCACGTGGGATCCGTGACGACCACGAGACTCCCCCTGACTCACCCTCTTGTGGTTTTGCTGCTGTGTTCTATGGCGTATCTGATGGTCGTGCAGCCTGCCGGCGAGGCCAATGACGCCAGTAGAACCTATGAGTGCTGCGGTACTGATCTGCATCCAGCACTCGACTGGCCTGACGCGGTGCCACAGCCACCGCCCAGCATCGAGAGTCTGATTCTCCGCCATGCGGGCCTTTACCAACGTAAGAAAAACAGGGATGATGCATGGCGACAGGTCGCCATTCCCTAACAACACCGACGGTGAAAAACGATTTCGCATCAGTCCCACTAACACTGGTTTCACTGCTACTTCTTCATGGGCCGCCCTTCACACGATAGTCCCGTCGCCGGTGATGGCGCTGGGTCATCTGCATACGATGAAGCTGTCGGGGAACCGCTTGAGCACGCTGCCCGAAGAGATGATTCTTCTCGCGCCGTCACTGCGCGTTCTCGACGTCTCTGACAACCAGCTCGTCTTTTTGCCGGACGCCCTGGCCCGCCTCGAGCTGCTCGAGATCCTCAACCTGCATTCCAACCAGTTGTCCGACCGCGCGCTGCCGTTGGAGCTGTCCACAGGCCTCCGCGGGCTCCGCCAGCTGCTGATCCATAACAACCGGCTGCGCCACGTGGCGCCCTCGACCGCGCGCTGGATGGCCCAGATCCCGGTGATCTCGGTCCACGCCAACGCCTGGACGAGCCCGGCCCTCGCCACCATCGACGACCGCTCGCTCACGCCGACCATTCACCGTGCCCTCGAGGCCAGCGCCAGCGCCGACGAGGCCCACAATGGGCCCCCGCTCTCCGCCACGCCTTCCCTGGCCCCGACCCTCACATCGCCCACGGCGCCCACCTCCGCATCCGCGACGCGGCTCACCATTGCGACGGCCCGCCCGTCGCCGCCCGCCGCCACGCGGGTCCCTGTGGCCGCCGCCGCCGCCGCCCCTGTGCCGTCGCCGTCGCTGTCGATCGCCAGCGCCCAGTCGACCTCCCCACACCGCGCGAGCGACGCCGGCGAGTCGCCCACACGGCTGAGCGGCCTGGCCTCCGTGTCGCCGCCGGACGACAGCCGTCGCCGCGCGTCGTCGCCGCCAAAGAACCGTGCGCCCGCCTCGCCGGCCGTTGAGGTCGTGCTGCCCGGCGCCGAGACGCGGTCCAGCGGGGTGCTGAAGCCGCAGAGCCGCGCGCCGGCCGCCCGCGCGCGCCGGCCGCCGACGCGGACGCATCTTCAGCAGAACGCGGAGCGCGCCGTCGAGCGCGAGGCAGACGCCGCCTCCATCGTGGCCGCCGCGACCGCCTCGCGACCCACGACGGCGGCTTGCGCCGCCTCGGGCACCTCGGCTAAACCGCGCGTATACCCGCCGGTGCCGATGGCGAAGCCCTCGCTGGCGCGATCCGAGTCGTCGCTGAGCACGGACCCTCCCGCCGCTGCCGGCGTCAGCGGCACCGGTGACGCGACGAGTCATGAGGCCATGGGCACCGCGGCGGCCGTGGCGGGCGGCACGTCAGCGCCGCTGCGCCGGCCGTCGATGGCGCCCGTGTCGCCGATGCCCCCCAAAGTCGATCTCGCCGGCCTGATGCAAGTGCGTCTCAAGTCAGCCGACCGCCTGGCTGAGCCCGACGCGGCGCCGTCGGACAACGAGCCCGTCGGCCGCATGACGCCTAAAGAGGCCCTGCGCAAGATGCCGCCGCCGATCCTCGGCCCGAAGCCGACGGCCAGTGGCGGGAGCAGCCCGGCGAGGGCGTTCGCGGCCTCGTCGGGTGCCGCGAGCACGCAGCACGGGTCGTCCCCGGCGCTCAGCACGGGCGCCGGCGGGTTAGCTGCGGTCGCCGGCGCGAAGCTGCGGAGACCCGAGGACAGCGCGTCCCTGGCGTCATTCGGCGCCGGCGCCTCGACCGCCTCAGCGGCTGCCGCGGCGGCGGCAGCCGCGACGGCGACGGCGACGGCGCGCGAGGTCCGATGGGACACGGCGATCACGGCGGTCCCAAGCGCAGCCACGCGCGACGGGTCCTGGGAAGCCGCGATGGCCGCGGCCGCGGCGTGCCACGACCCGTCGGCGCCGAGCAAAGTCCCGCGAGTGTTTCCGCCGCTGCCGTCGAGCGCGTCGGCGAGCCCCGTGGCGGGCACGGCGACGCCGCCGGCGTTCGGCTCACCGACGGGCGGGGTCGAGGCGGCGGCGGCTGCGCCTGCGATGCCTCAGTGGAAGATCGAGCTCGAAAACAAGCGTCGGGCGGCGGCGGCGGCGGCGACGGCGACTGCGGGCGGCTCTGAGTCCGTGGGCTCGAGTGTTGGCATGGCCAAAGCGGGCACATCGGTTTCGAGTTTGCCGGGCACCCAGACGCCTGCCGCCGACGCGGCCGAGAAGATTCCGCCGTGGAAGGCCGAATTGATGGCGCGCAAAAATGCACAGTAATCACGCCTCCCTGCGTCGATGGCTTTCCGACGCGGCTTTCTTTAACCAACAATCTATTTTTTTCTGGAGATCTAACGGGGTTTCAGAAGAGGGATGGTTTGCGGTGTGATTGGCCAGAAGCGAGACCAGCGGAGGCCCGCCATACTCGCTCTTCTGGCCGGTGGCGTGTGTGGCTTGTGGCGCGATCGGCAGCATGCCGGTGTGCTTTCGGACTGCGCCCCCAACGGGCGCAGGCCCCTGTTGCGGGCCACGGCGTCGTGTCGCGTCACAGGTTGCGCAGGACCCGCGCTCATGGCGTTTGGCGGTCAGCGCCGCGCGTGACGGTGGCGGCCGTGTGGTCGCCGACGGCTCGTGGCCGAGCGCCACCAACGCCATTGCTTTTGTGATCTGCGGTCTCGCTGCCGCGTGGCTCAGCCCCGTGTCGCCGGGTCTCCTTCCGCGAGCGGAGTTTTTGTGGACCCCGACGGCGAACGCCCGGCAAGGGGTCGATCCGCGCCCGTCGCCCGAGTCGTCGCTGTCGTTGTCGTTGGAGTCGTCGGTGTCCGCCTCTCCCTTCCGTTCGATGACTCGTCTTGTGCTCTTCGACGCTTCCTGCCTCCGCCGGTCTCTGCCCTGCCGTCCGCCCGCCCGTCCTGGCCTCCCGTGATCTCGGAGGCATTCTGCTTGCGGTGTCGCTCGCGAGAATGACGGTGGCCCGTGAGCTGCGTGGGGTGACGCGCGCGCCGTGGCGCCGGCCGTCGGGCCTTCGATCGCCACGCTGTCGCACGCTCGCTTCTGCGGCGGCACCCGCGCCGTCTCAGGCCGCCGACGGGGCCTGGCGCCGGTCGCTACTGTCGGGCAAGACGCTGCCGACGCTCAAGACCGATGCCGCGGCGAGCATCACGGCCAGCGAGGCGCTGCTGGTCCGCGGCGGCCTCGTCCAGAAGTCGAGTGCCGGCATCTACAACTTCCTGCCGATGGGCTACCGCGTGCTGGAGAAGCTGGAGCGGCTCGTTGCGCGGCATATGGACGGCGTCCCGGGCGCTGAGCGCGTGCGAATGGCGCAGCTGCTGCCGGCGCACACGTGGCGCACGACCGGGCGGCTGGCCGCCGATGCCGACGCGGGGCAGCCCAGCGAGAAGATGATGCTCCGCGACCGCAAAAACGCGCTGTTTCTGCTCGCGCCGACGCATGAGGAAGAAGTCACGTCCATGCTCGCGGGCCATACGCTCTCGCCGCGGACCCTGCCCAAGCGGCTGTACCAGATCAGTCTCAAGTTCCGCGACGAGCTCCGCACCCGCGGCGGCCTGCTGCGGTCGCGCGAGTTCCTGATGAAGGACCTCTACTCGTTCGACGTCGATGCTGCTGCGGCCCAAGCGTCCTATGCCGCCGTCATGGCCGGCTACGAGGCGCTCTGGACCGCCCTGGGGATCGCTCCGAAGCGCGTCGCTGCCGACAACGGCGAGATGGGCGGCACGACCTCCGACGAGTACCATCTCCTCAGTCCTGTCGGCGAAGATACCCTGGTGGTCTGCCCGTCCTGCGACCACGCGGCCATTGCGACCGACGGCGCCGCTATTGCGATAGACATCGCCGCTCCCGCCGACGGCACGGCGGCGGCGGCGGCGGCGACGACGACGACGCCCGCCACGGCCGCCAGCGCGCTGTGCGCCCAGTGCGGCACGCCGTTCGACCGCGCCGCGCATACCCACCGCGCCATCGAGGTCGGCCACCTCTTCGACCTCGGCACGCGCTACTCGGTCCCGCTCGGCGCGACCTACACCGACGCCGCGGGCCGCGCCGTCCCGGCCCACATGGGCTCCTACGGCATCGGCGTCACGCGGCTCATGGCTGCGCTACTCGAGCTCGGCCACGCCGCCGCCGCCGCCGCCGCGGCTGCGGCCCCCGCTTCCGCCACCACGGCGGCCCCCAACCGCGCCTACTGGCCCGAAGCCGTCGCGCCGTACCGCGTGGCGCTCGCGGCGGTCCCTGCCGGCGGCAGCGGCGCCGACGACGCCGTCGCTGCGGCAACGCGGCGCGTGTTTGAGGCGATCACGGCGGCCGTCCCGGCGCTGGCGGGCGACGTGCTCGTCGACGACCGCCGCGGCCGCCGCTTCGGCGAAAAGATGAGCGACCTCGAGCTGATCGGGGTGCCCTACATCGTCATTCTGGGCAAGCGCTTCCTCGCCTCGGGCCAGGCCGAGGTCCGCGTCCAGAAGCTGGGGCCGGGCCATACGATCGTGTCGGAAACGCACCACGTCGCCGAGGCCGACCTGCCCGCCTATTTCGCGCGCGTCCTCGCGGCGGCACCGTAAGCTCCTTGGTCGAAGGGTCGACACCATGAAGACCGATCATACAACAACATAGACATCATAGGTTCTAATAATACGCGCTTCGCTAGATGCCTTTGCGTCGAGCCGGCACCAGAACGCGCGCTGACGAAGCAAAGACGACGCGTGGCGGACCTGCGCCCCTGAGGCGTGCTTTGATTCCTGGCGGACTTTTGGAAGGGGCGGCAGCGGCGGCAACCCGCATTCGGCTGGTTCCTCAGAAAGGGACGCTCTTCATGATGACCAGCCGCGGTCGGGGCTTCAGTCGGCGCGCCATCGCCGCCCCCACACCCGCGGCATACCGACGGGCGATCGTTGTCTCCGACGGCCGTCAGCGCCTGCCGCTTCCACCGCGAGCCTCCCATCTCGCTGTTCCACGCCGTCTCACGCCGTCTGCCACAAGCGACATCAACGATCTCCGCGCATTCCCAGTTTGGACGCGCCGCTGCCCACCGCAGTCACCCCGCATCTCGGCGTCGTCGCCGCCGCTGCCGCCGCTGCCGCCACCGCCACCGCCGCTGCGATCGACGCCGGTCCCGCCGGGGGCTGCGCCGCGCCGCGCATCGACGGCCGCTGATTAGACCCCGACACACCCACCCACAGAGAGGCGCGCAGCGCGACGAGCACGGCCCAGTCAGCTCCGGCTGGGCCCGTGCACCCTCGCAGGCTGACGCTTTGAATGGCCGCGCGTTCCCTCGAGACCGCCGACTTCCGTCGTCGTCGCCGCCGCGGCTGCCGCACGCGCCGCGATGCGCCCGCCGCCGCGGCCTGGCGCTGGCGACGCCGCCCATCATGAGGCCGCTGCCGCCGCGGGCGGCCGCTCCCGCCGCCGCCGCCGCGCCGCGTCGCCGGACGCCGAGGCCAGCTGGTCCGATTCTGCTCCCGCCGCCGCCTCGCCCCAGGCCTCGCCGCAGTCCAAGCGGCCGCGGCTCGCAGGTCCCACGCGGCGTGCCGATCAAGCCGCGATCCGGGCGCACCTGAAGGCAGACCCGCACGGTGCCGCGGCCGCCGCCGTCTCTCCGGCCGTCACGGGCGCCGCGGCGGGCGCCGCCGCCCGGCATCCGTTCAAGCCGCGCGGCCGCGGCAAGGCGCGCGCGGGCGCCGCCCCGTCGGCCGCCGACTCAGCGGGCCTGACGCCCCTGGAGACGCGCCTCGGGTCTGCGCAGGCCGCCGCGCCGTCGGGGCGGCCCGGCCTCGTGAGCCCGCCGCCGCCACCGCCGCCGCCACTGTCGCCGCCGCCCGAAGTCGCGGCGCTCGCCGAGCAGACGCTCTCCATGCTGCAGGAGATCGATGCGTGCGTGGGATACGTGCAGGCGACGGCGGCGGCCAAGGCCGAAGCGGCCGCGCAGACCGAGGCGGCCGCCCTAGCGGCGCAGGAGGCCGACGCCAAGCGACAGCAGGCGGCGCGTGACGCGCAGCGCGAGGCGGAGCGACAAGCGGCGGCCGATGCCGCCAAGGCCGCCGAGACTCGGGCTGCGGCGGCCACCGCGGCAGCTGCAGCTACGGCGGCAGCGCCACCACGCGCCCCGGCGGCGGCCCCGGCCCCCTCACCGGCACCGGCGTCTTCCGCCGCCGCCGCCACTCCTGCAGCAACGCCTGCGTCGACCCCTGCCGACGGCCGCCCCGCGGCCAACGCTCACGCGAGCGCTGGCCCGCCCGAGTCGAGTCCGTCGTACGTGGCGTCGTCCGCGTGGCCGGAAGTCGTCGCGGCACGCGCGCGAATCCACTACATGAAGCGGACGCTGCGCCCCGCGGTGTTCAGCGACATGGCGCTCGCGAACCGGTTTATGCGGCACCGGATGACCATCACGGCGCGCATCGGGCAGCTGACCAACAGCACGTCGCAGATCGCCGCCGTCGCGAAGGCGCTGGACGGCGCCTTGCGCGACGGCGAGACGGTCACGGGTCCCACCGTGCCGCCGCCGCCGCTGCCGCCGCCGCCGTCCGCCGCCGCCGCCGCCGCCGCCACGGGCGCCCCCGAGACCGCGCCGGCGGCGACGCCGTTTAAGCGCGTGCTGATGGACCAGGTGGCGAAGCAGGCGCTCAAGCAGGCCGAGCGCGAACTCGGCGCCCGGCCGGCGTCCGCGTTCCCGCTCGCGATGGTGCTCGTGATGCTGGCGCGGCGCCACGCGGGCATGCTCGAGATCTTCCTCGACCGGCTGGCGCACAAGTGCCCGTACGCCGTGCCGCGATACCCGCGGCGCCCGGCACGCAGCGACCCGCCCCCGGCGGACGGCGACGCGCGGCCGTGGGCCGGCATGACCGACGCGGAGCTCGAGGACGCGTACCGCGCTGCGCTCGGGTACCGCCGCCTGCCGCCCGAATCGCCGCCGCCGCCGCGGCGCGGCGCCCCGCCCGCGGCCCCCGTGGACCCGCAGGGCGCGTGGGAGTCGGAGACCGCGTATACCGAGCGCATGACCGGCTACATGGCGCTGTACGGCGCCGTCGTGCAGACGACGGCGGTGCCGAATCCGCACGGGATCGCGTATGGCTGGCGGTGGCTCGCGCGGATGCTGAATCTGACGCGGGTGCGGGCGATCGCGCCAACGCTGGTGATGGTGTTTCTGCGGATGGCGGGGCATGCGCTGGTCGCGGCGTACGGCCGCGCCGCCGTCGGCGCCGTCGTTCAGCTGCTCGTGGGCGCGTACCTCCCGGCCGCGCCGGCCGCCGCGAAGCCCGCCGTGATGCAGCTCCGGCTCTGGCTGGACGACACGTTCTATGCGACCGGCACCTTCCCGCCCGCCGACGGCAGCCAACTCGATCCGTAGCACCCCACCATTGAGGTCGTAGGCGTCGTCCAGCAAGATACAGAAGAGGGGCTTCAAATCAAAGAAAGAACCTTATATCAACATGGGTTCAATTTTATTTTCTGTTTCATTTTTTTTTCTTTGATCAATCAGGATCAGCGGACGAGGCAGATGTCGTCGATCTTCATGATCATCTTGACAGTTTCGGCCGCCAGCTGGATGGCCGAGGTGGAGACGAGCAGGGGCTGGACGACGTTCTCATCGAGGATGTTGGAGATGGAGCCCTTGCGGACGTTGATGCCGGCGGTGATCTCGCCCTTGAGGTGGCGGTTGCGGAGCTCGGTGACGATGGCGATCGGGTTGAGGCCGGCGTTCTCGGCGAGCGTGACGGGGATGATCTCGAGGGCCTCGGCGAAGGCCTCGAAGCAGTACTGCTCCATGCCCTTGAGGGTCTTGCTGTACGCCATGAGCTGGCGGGAGACCTCGATCTCGGGCGCGCCGCCGCCGGCGATGAGGGCTCGCTTCTTGACGAGGCAGCGGATCACGCAGAGCGCGTCGTGGAGGGAGCGCTCGGCTTCCTCGAGCACGAGCTGGTTCGCGCCGTGGATGAGCACGGAGACGGTGCGGCCCGGGTTCTTGACGCCGGAGATCTTGACGACCTTGCCGCCGCCCGGGGTCGGGACCTCCTCGAGCAGCTCGGCGTACCCGAGCTTGTCCTCGGTGAAGCCGTCGATGTCGGCGATGGGCTTGCAGCCCGTGGACTTGCAGATGAACTCGATCTCGTCGCGCTCGATCTCTTTGATGGCGACGATCTTGAGCTTGGCCAGGAAGTGGAGCGCCAGCTCGTTGACGGCGTCGCGCAGGATGCTCTTCTGGATGAGCAGCACGTTGCAGCCGGTCTTCTTGATCTTTTTGCAGATGTTGAGCAGGTACTGGCGCTCCTCCTTGAGGATCTTGTCCATCTGGCGGTAGTCGTTAACGATGATCTGGTTCTCCATGTCGGGCTTCGGCGGCGAGAGCTGGAACTGGACGAGCGCGATCTTGGCCTTCTCCATGCGCGTCGGGCCGCCCGCGCCCTTCAGGCACGTCTGCGCGAGGATCACGCCCTCGGCCATCTCGGTGTCGTCGATCGTGCCGCCGACCTTCGTCACGAGGCGGATGTCCTTGAGGTCGACATTGTTCTGGATCGCCGGGTCGACGACGCGCAGCACCGCATCGACCGCGATGGGCGACAGCAGGTTCGAGTACTGCGAGACGATCTTGGAGTTGAGCGAGGTGGCGGCGCTCTTGAGCAGCGCCTCGCGGTCGTTCAGCGCGACCGGCGTGCTCATCGTCGTCAGGTAGTCGGTGGCCTTGGCCGCGGCGCGCGTGAACGCCTCCGCAATCGTGGTCGGGTGGATGCCCTTCTCGAGCAGGCGCTCGGCGGCGCCGAGCAGCGACCCGCAGATCACGACCACGGACGTCGTGCCGTCGCCGGCCTCGATGTCCTGCGCGGCCGACATGTCGACGAGCATGCGCGCCGCGGGGTGCATCACGGCCATTTGCTTGAGGATGGTCGCGCCGTCGTTCGAGATAATCACCTCGCCGCGGCCGCTCTGGATCATCTTATCCATGCCACGGGGGCCGAGCGACGTACGCACAGCGTCGGCGACGGCGCGCGCCGCGACGATGTTGCTGCTGCGGACTTCCATCGGCTTGTCCTTGTCGCGGAACGTCGAGCCAGCCTGAGCGGCGCTGGCGGCCGTGGCGGTGGCGGCTTCGGCCATCGTGGGGAAGCGTGAAGAAGGGGGGGAGTCAAAGGGGGAGTAAGAGGGAGGAGAGCGAGCCACGAGAAGCGAGGCACGTGTGCAGTGTAAAAAAAAGGTAGGGGTCTGGAACGCGGAGGGGTGATGGGTCGCCGGGAAGGTGTCGGGTCGAGTCGTATCGGAAACAGGCACAGGAATCGGCGTCGTCAGTCGAGAGAAATCGGCAGCCAGAAGGGGAAATGAATGCGCGTGGCGGTCACGGACGCGGGATGGGAGAAGCACGAGGAGGATAGAAACTTCGAGCGTGGCCTAACTACACCCGTCCTGGTGACATCCGTCGACGATCCCTGCAGGCGCGCCCCTCGTCTCGTGGCCATCGCGATGTCGACGACTGCCGAGGATGGCCCGTGCCCGGCTGGGCCACGAGATGCTTAAGATGGCGCCGCACCCGCGCGCGTCAAGCGCAGCGGCCGCGAGCCCTCGCGACACGGCACGGCACGGCACGGCAAGATGCGATGCGATGCGATGCGATGCGCACGCCATGCTGTGCCTGGCCGTGCCCTGCCCGGCACGCCCAGGGGCGCTTCCCAGCGCCAGCGCTGTCTCGCTTGGGGGGTAGAGCAAGCCCTCGCCACACTTCGCCGGGGCACGCGTGGAGGCGCGTGCAAGCGTGATGGTCGTCCGTGATGGTCGTCCGTGACGGTCGTCCGTGATGGTCGTGCGTGACGGCGCATCGAACGCTCGCGAGCTCGCGCGTCGCACCCGCGGCCCTGGCCATGGCCGCCATCGGCCCAAGGCCCAAGGGTCCCGCAGCGCGACGGCGCAGCGACGCCACATGCCCGAGACGACCCCCGAGCAGGGCCCCCCGCAGGTGGCGGGCGCGCGATCCGTCTTCATCCAGCACGCCCATCCCTTCCGCTGTCGCTTTCCCGAGTCCAGGAGGCGCCCGACCAGCAGCGATCGCGGACGCGCCGGCAGGAGACCGCCAGCACGCCGTCGCTGTCGCTGCGTCCACACCCAGCAGGAGCCGCAGACCGACCGCGTGCTCGGTGTCATGCTCGGCTCTGTTGGGCTTCGTGCTCGGCTCGGCTCGGCTGCGAGCTCGGCTCGGCTTCGAGCTCGGCTCGGCTCCGATCGCAGCCGATCGCAGCTGAGGAGCCCATCGTCCATCGGATCACCAGCATGCGCGATTAAAGGGGTTACAACGAACAGGGCCATCAAGAACATAGAACCAAACGGGGGGCGAAGCCGTCCACGATCATGCAATCACGCTGCAAAGTCTCCCGCGTCGTCTGGCGCATCGTCGTCATCAACCTCGTCAGGCTCGTCAGGGTCGTCAGCATCGACCGCCGCCGCGACGGTGACGGGGAGAGTCGGCTTGGCGAGTGCCACGTGGGTCACGCAAACGGGGACCCCGACCTCGCGGTGGAGCACGTCGAGCCAGACGGCTTGCGAGGGACGGATCTGGTCGCCCGCGCCTTTGACTTCAACAAACTGCACGTCATACCGTCGACGGCATCGTCGACGGCGGGCGGTGGACGGCGGCGGCGATGGCGACGATGGCGACGATGGCGACGATGGCGGCGGCGGGACCCGCACGGTGCGCCACAGCACGAGGTCAGGAAACCCGCCTTCGGTCGTGGCCCACGCCTGGGTGGCGAGCACGCGGCAGAGGCGCGCGAGCCGGGAGGCGCCGAGCCCGCGCACAATGGCGACAAGGTCCGCCAGGGGGTACCGTGCCCACCCGACGTAGCCAACGCCGCAGACCGTGCGCCGCGGGCGCTCCATCGCGTCGCGGAACCGCAGGAGCGCGAGCGCCGCGTGCGGATAGTCGTCGTCGTTGTCGTCGTCGTCGTCGTTGTCGTCGTCGTCGTCGATATCGACCACGTCCTCGTCCGCGTCCTCGTCCGCGTCCTCGTCGCAGTCGATGGCGTTCGCCACAGCGGCATCGTCTGGGTAGACGGTCGGATCCTCCGACTCGGAAGCGGCCGTGGCGGGACCCGAGTCATCGACGCGCATGCCGGTGTCAGCGTTGCCGGCTGCGGCTGCAGCTGCAGACGGCGCGGACGGACGCCGCGGACGGCACGGCGTCGTGACGGCCAGCAGCGCCAGGCGGGCGTCCATAGCGGCGCGGCGGTTCGCATAAGCGAACCCGGAGCCGACGTCGAGGGGCGCCGCGAGGTACGCGGACGGCAGCGTGCCGGTATCGGGCGGCGGCGGGGCCACGGGATGCGGCGCGAGCGCGTCGGCGAGCGCGGCGGCTTCCTCGGGTGGAGGCGGGAAAAAGAGATCCCAGAAAAGAAGACAGTAGACCATGCGAATCAGCCCGTTCTCGGCATGGTGGCCGCGCCATGTCACCGCTTCCGGCGTCCCACTGACGGGGGTTGCTTCCCGTCTCTCATCGTCGTCAGCGGCCGACGCGGTCGCCCCCGCCCCCGCCGCTAGGGCAGGAAGCGGCGATGGCGGGAGACTCGCAAAGTAAGCGAGGACGAGCTGCTCGACGCCGACGCCGTGCTGTTGCAACATCTCGACCGCGCATGCTTCGAGCTCCTCGTCGGTCATCGCCGCCAGCGCCGCGGCCTCCGGATCCGTCGCCATGTCGTCGCTGGGATCGGTCGCCATCGCCGCGCTGCAGGCGGCATCGATCTTGACCTCGCCGCTCTGCGTCGGCGCCAAGACATCCAGCGATAGTGCGGCGGCGCTTCCGTCGCAGGAGGCCGCGGCGTCGCCGGCACATGCCAGCGCCGCCGTTGAGACCGTCGAAGCCGCCGATGCGGCCAACACGAGCGGTGGGACGGCTTCCGGCAGCGGCGGCGGTGTTGTCGTCGGCGTTGTGGATTCGTCGAGGTCTGGCGGCTCGGCGAGCACGCCGCTGTCTGGCGTCGCATCGCCCAGGACCGCCGGACGCCATTGATGAGGCGACGGCATGACGACCGGCGTTTCAGGCTCGGATTTGATAGTGGCGGCGACAGCGACGGCGGCGGCGGCGTCACCGGTCTCGCCGACGGCGTCGCCGCGCAAGTCGCGGAACACGGCGGCCGTCTCGGCCTCGGGGTCGTCGACGAGCGCCGGCCGCCGCTCCCGCGCCCACTGCAGCAGCACGCGGGCCTCGGCGGCGCTCGGCGCCCACAGCGCTTTCTGGTACGCGGCGCTGCGGACGCGCTCACGGTGGATCGTCAGCGTCGCGATGCCGGTCGTGTCGTTTAGGTGGCGGCGGACCGCCGGAGCGGCGGGCGCCGCGGACGGCCTGCCGGTCTTGTGGGTGGCGTGGCGCTTGGCGGCCGCGGCGCTCGTCTCGAGCCGCGCGAGCCGCGCGCGAATGGCATGGCGCGCCGGGCCCATGACCCACTCAGTATCCGCCAGCGCGGCCGTCGCGAGGCGGTCGGCTTCGAGCCGCTGCCGCGCGGCCAGCATCAGCACGAGCGACGGGACCCACGGCGCCGTCGGCGGGAACGCCGTCTCGTAGCGCACGATCTGCAGTGCCTCCGCCATCGCGGCCGCCTCTTCCTGCGCCGCAGCCGCGGACAGAAACTGCGCTGAGGCCGACCCCGATGCGGATGCGGAGAGGGAGGCCGAGGGGCCGGTGGGGTCGAGCGCCGCCCCGGCGGACGGCGGGCGCGCACCAGCGTCTGACGGCAACGCCTCCGTGGCGGCCGGCACGGCCGCCGGCGCCGAGAGGGATGCGGTCAAGCGCGGTTTCTTCCGAGACGGCTGCCGTCGACGTCCTCGCGATGCTGGTGAGGCGGTCGATGCTGAGGTTGCCGGCGGGGGGGACACCGCCATCTTGGGGGTCTTGGCAGACAGCGCAGGCGCCGCGGTCGGGCGCAGCGCCGCTAGGCGGACCAGTGTTTCATACCGCGCGCCGCGACGCAAGGGCCCGAACCGTTTCTGCGCAACCAGCTCGCGGAGAATCAAGCACGCTTCGGCTTCGCGGGCTAAGCGATCGAACTGCCGTTCCGCCGCCTCCGCATGACGCCGCGCCGCCGCATCGCCTTCGTTTTCCGGATCGCCCTCGGAGGTCTGGGGCCGCGACAGGCCCTTTGATGGTCGCGACCCGCGGCTCGCCTCACGCTCCGCCGGAGTCAAGGGGACCGGCGCCAAGAGCCACGCGACATAGCTGTCCAGCAGCCGCGTCATGACCCACCCGGGATGGTAGCGGTCGAGCCAGTGCGGCGGCCGATCGGCTTCCGCCTGCAGAAGCTGCTTCCAGCACACAAAGATGCCGCGATACAGGTCGCGGCGCAGCAAGGCCGCCGCGCCCGCCGTGAGTCGCGCCGACGACGGCGACGGCGTCGCATACAAGGCCAGATCCAGCTCGTCCGCGCTCGGCGGCAGCGGCGGTGGCGCGACGCTGCGTCCGATGAGCAAGGCGAGCAAGACATCCATATCGGCAGGATCGCCGTCGTTACGAGCGCCGAGCAGGGCGCCCATCGCGTCATGCGCCAACAGGAAGGCGTCGGCGGCGGCGCGGTCTGCGGGGTCGGGCGGCGGCGGGGCATGGCCGCCATCAACGACGGGGAGGCCCGCGGGGACGACGGGGTGCCGCAGCAGGTCCTCGCGGCGGAGCCAGGCGACGTAGGCGGCGGCCTGCCGAGCCTGAGGCCAGACCCGCGGCGGGGCCGAGAGCACGTAACGCGGGAAATTCACGCGGTGGAACCCGCGCAGGGCGGGGTCAATGCCCGGCGGCCGGAGGTGGGCCAGCACGCGCGCGGCAAGAAACGCTCCGCGCGTCGGCCAGCGCCGGGCATGCGTCGCCCACGTGGCCATGCGCTCCAGCCAGGCCCGTGCCGACGGCGTCAGGCCGACCACGGCGCCCGAGTACATGTGCAGATCGCCCATGAGCTGGCGCTGGCGCTTGGTCCGTGCCAACGGCGTTTCGTCCTCCGCTGCCGAAGTCGTTCTTGCCGATGCCGATGCCGGCGCAAAAAAGCGGGTCAGGCGCGGCTGGCGCGGGTCCGCAGGCTTCTTGGGCGGCGGCGGCCGGCAGGCACGCGGGCCGTAGTGCCAGTATGCAAGAAGTGCCTGGACCAGCTCTTCTTTGCCGTCCGTGGGACGCACCGGCAAGCCGTGGCGCGCGGCCGTGACCAGCAGCACGTCGCGTGCCACACTGCGGAGCAGCAGGGGCATGCCGAGGAGCGGCGCGTCGCGCGGCAGCGGCGCGGACCACGGCTCAAGGACTTCAATGAACGGCGGATCGGTCGCCGTCAGCGTGGTCAGCGCCTGCTGGACCAGCGGGTGCCACACGTCCTGCGGCGCCGTCGGCGGCGGTGTCATCGTCCGCAACGGCGCCTGAGCCGGCGACGCCTCACGCGTCGAGGCCGCGCGCGTCCAGGGCGACGCGTCGTTGGGGCCCGACCCACGGCGCCGGCCGATGGCGGGCGTCGCTACATCGACGCCGGCGTCAATGACAGATTCTGCGATGTTCGCGTCCTCCTGCGCCTCTTCCATCCTGTCGGCATCGGCCTCCGTCTCCGCATCGGCATCGGCATCGCGCAGCTGAGCAGTCGTGAGACCGCGACACAGGCGAACCACGTAGGTCACGACGTGACGGATCGGCTTATAGCCTTCGGTTCGGGCAAAGAGCGTCGCCAGCAGATGGTGCGACGGGCCCAGCGGTCCCGCCACGTATACCTCCGGGGGTGCCGAGAGCGTTGCGGACGCCATGGCCGCGGCGTCCTGCGCGCCGGGGAGCGAGAGCCATGTCGCGAGTGCGACGGCATCCGCCTCGTCGAGGGCCTGAGGCGCATCCGCGACGACGTCGCGGATCATGGCATCGAGCTGTGCCGTCGGCGTGCCCTGAGCCCACCACGGTGCGGTCGTGGCCTCGGCATCGGCCGTGGCCGCGGCATCGGTATCGGACCCGTGGTCAAGACGATAGGTCGAGGCCGCTCCCGAGGGGACGCCGACCCCGGCGGCAGGGGCGGCCACGACCGTTGGCGCGGCCTGCGCCAGAGGGTTCGGCATGGCGAGGCAGCGGGGTTGTGCAGGCGCCGACGCCTGAAGCGGGCGGAGGGACAGCGCCGTCGGAGGCCCGACGGCCGCCCTCCGACGGACCACGTGCCCAGCACGCGCGGAGAGCGGCCCGCGTCGCGGCTGCGAGCATGTGCCCGCCGGCCGCCATGACCGCCGCCGCAGGCGCCGTGGGCCGTACCGCCCTCCTCCCGCGCCGGCGGCCGGCAGGCCGTGGCGAGGTGATGAGGACGCGGTCATGGTGCGATCGGATCCACGGACGCCCGCGAGGAAGGCAGCGCGGGGGTCCGCCGTCGCCGCGGGCCGTGGCCTCCGCCCCTTCCAAAGCCGGCGGGCGTGCCCTGAATGGTCCGTGTGCCCCACGGAAGCGCGGCCACCACGTCGGCCCCGTTCACCGCCACCGTCCCCGCCCGCCATCGGGAGCTCGCCTCGCTAGATTTTTGTGTAACGCGGTCGTATGTATAGGCCCATCCTGGCTAGGACAGTTGATTTAGAGCAGGGGTTTCCCCCCGAGAAGTGACCGCGCCGTAGTCAGTAATGGGGGCCTGAGCAGGCTGCCCTTTGGCGCGGCCTGTGCTGACGCGGTTGCTTCCAGGTTATACGGGTTTGGTAGTCGATCATGGATGCTTGGCCGTGTCGTGAAAGCACGGAGCTTGGGATTAGACTGGGACGCAGCGAACTTGATCGGCTCGAAAGTCATGGCGGCCTCGGGAGGAACCGTGTGTAGCTTTGTTGCCTTGTCCATTTCGGCCTTCAAACGCATCAAGTTCGTGGGCGCCACGGGCGTCGCCTCGGCCTTCTCGCGCAACGGGTTGGAAATTTCGGCAAAGCTAATTTTCTGCACGCACCTGACATAGTCGGAGTGGCGAAGCATCGCCTCGTTCCAAATCATGACTTTGATATACGCGTCGTGCAGGACGGGCATGCCCGGAAAAAGGTCGTCGAACGTATCCATCAGGTCGAGTGGAAAGAGCATCGAAATGAGAGCGCGGACGGAACTGGGAGCCTCGTGGATCTTGGCGAGGACCGCCTCAAAACGCGCTGTAACCAGGGAGAGCTCCGGGCTGGACACCTGGTGAGACTGACGCCAGTGCTCACTCCAAATCAGGACGGTGGCGGGCTCGACCTCCCTGACCACTTCTAAGAGTTCTCTGGCGGCGCGCTCGAGAATGCTCATATACAGAGTCGCCATGTAACAGAGGAGCCCCGTGCGCAATGACCCCGTCATCGTGAGCCCATGCCGGCGGGTGAATTCATTGGGCACCGGCGCCCCGATCTCTTTTGAAATGAGCCCGTCTGTGTAGGTATGAATCAGCCACTCCTCGGAGTCACTTCCGATCCTCTCGAAAACTCCTCCGAGATGGTTGGAGCCTTTCGGCAATGCCCAATGAGGATAAAGGAGGAACTGCTTGAGCTGATGGTGCACCAAGACGTTTTCAGCTCGAATGCTTGCCATTAATTCCCTGGATGCTTCAGATTCGGCATGCACGGCCCCGAAGTCGGATAGCCCGTCAGGCAACGCGTCAGCTGGATGATCTAACAAGAATGACTCCCATGCGGTCAGTGAATTGGGCTGGAGTAATTCTAGCTGCTGCGGCAAATCTTCCGCTACTAGGTCGCTTTCCGAATACGATTGACTGGAATAGGCGTCTTGGGGGGGCGAGTCAGATGATACAGGGTCTTTCGGCGAGTCCCCCAAGGGCATGCATACGGCGGCCGTCACGAGGAGCAGGACGAGCCAGACGTGGCACCATGGCCACGTTCGCTGCCGCATCGTGAAACTAAGCGACGGGGGTCGCAGGGCAATCGGTACGGAGAGCAAGGGTCTCTTGGGAGATAGGGGTATGCAGGGGCTGACGGGGCGGGCAGGGTCTAGAACGAGAGCGCCAGGGGCGCAGCGGCGGAGGTGGGACGGGACAGTGCATGGCGAGGAAAGTCAAGTGCGCACCTCGTTCTTTGATCATGTCCCTCGCGCAACAGCGTCGGTATGGTGGCCGTCCTCTCGGCAGACGCAGCACCCTGTCATGGGGTCGCTGGTCTCCGGGTGGCCGCAGCTTTATATCGACTCGGGCCACGGTGGGACGCTGCGACCTCGACGAGGCCGACGCTTCTGAGGCGCTTCCATGGGACATGGGCGGCCTCGGTGCCGACCAGCCCTGGCGGCCTCGCCGACAGCGAGACGAAGAAGAGCAAGGGCTCACTCGACCACCCCTTGTGTTTGCCCTATCGAAAGACGATCGAATCCGATGAAACCAAGAGGGTCTTCCTTGGACCCGACCGGCTCACCACCGGCCGGACACAGGTCTTGCATGGATGGCGATGGCCAGGGGTGGCGGCGGCCTGAGCCGCGAGCGACCCACACTGAGGCGCGCCCGGTCGATCACTACGATGGCGGCTTGGGTCACCCCTCTCCTTCCGTTTTTCCATGGCGCAGCCCCGCTGTTTTACTTCTGAACCTCCGCCGCTGGAGCGGGTCAAGTCATGCAGACTTAAGACATGCCTGCCGGCCGCAGGGCAGGCCGAAGGCAACGTCTGCAGGGTGCGGACGGTAGCTGACCCGCATCGGCTGCTCGGCGTGACCTTCCTCATGGAGTCGTTGGGTGGATTTCAGGGGGTTCTTCTGATGTGAGGGGGTGTCGCATCGACTTTTCTCCAAACTCGAACCTGGCTGATGCCACCTGCTCCGCCTGCCTCGCTCGCGCCTCGCCATGACACTTCCATCGTGCACCACGCCGGACGGCCAAGCCGCCAGCAAGAACAACCTGGCGGTCGCCTCGGCCTTGCCGATCTCTGCGGCATCGGCAGCGTCTGCGGGAACAGGGCCGTCGACGTCCGCGGGCGCCAGCGCGAACGCCGACGCCGTCTACTATCACTCCGCGACGTATGAGGCCGCGGCCGCCTGGCTGCGGGCCCGGCTGCCGCCGGCGCTGCATTCGCCCGTGTTCGGCATCGTGTGCGGCTCGGGGCTCGGCGGTCTCGTGGACAGCCTGGACCCGGCGACGACGGTGGCCTTTCCGTACCGGGACATCCCGTTCTTTGCGACGAGCACGGTTCCCGGCCACAAGGGCGAGCTGGTTTTTGGCCTGCTGCAGGGCCAGCCGACGGTGGTGATGGCAGGCCGTCTCCATGCGTATGAGGGTCACGCAGTGATCCGCACCGTGTTTCCGATCCGTGTGATGCGGCGTCTCGGCGTCGACGTGCTGATTCTCTCCAACGCCGCTGGCGGAGTGAACCCGCGCTACAAGGAGGGCGATCTCGTCGTGATTCGCGACCACATCTCCTTGCCTGGCATGACGGAAGCCAACCCGCTGGTCGGCCCCAACCTCGACGCCTTCGGCGAGCGGTTCCCGGCAGTCGGCAGCGCATATACCTATGCGCTGCGGGAGAAGGCGTTCGAGGCGGCGCTGGCCATCGGCTTCGACGTCGCGTCCCTGCACGAAGGCGTGTACTGCATGTTGCAGGGGCCCTCCTACGAAACGCGCGCCGAGGCCCGCTGGCTGCGCTCAATGGGCGTCGACACCGTCGGCATGAGCACCGTGCCCGAGGTCCTCGTCGCCGCGCATGCCGGCATGCGCGTCCTTGCGCTCAGTCTCGTGACGGACATGGTGCCCACGGACCCCGTTCCCAGTGCCCGCGACGCGGTGCTCGGCCTCTCGACCGCCGCGGCGCTCCCGGATGCGGCGTCGACGTCCTCTCAGACATCGGCGCCCGTGACCACGTCCGCGGCCGGCACGGAAACGGTGGTCACGCACGACGCCGTGCTCGCCAAAGTGGCGCAACGCAGCGCGGCGATTGAAGCGCTCGTCCGCCAGATCGTCTGTGATGTCGCGGCATCCGAGGACGCGACGCCTGCTAGCGGTTGACCTCACCGCGTGCTGTCGTATTGCAAGCCACGCGTGTCATAGTTTTGTTTAACGCGTACATATAGGCCCATCTTGGCACCTAACGCGCACATCATGCCCTCGGTGGTGCCCCCTAGGGCACCCCCCCGAGGCAGACGCGCATTCGGTTCAGTATCAGATGACTTTGCCGACCTTGGGCTGCAACCTGTTTGAGTGTTTGAAGCATGAGCTGGGTAAGATTTTACCAAGGGGCACGCCTTGCATACCATGTATGAGACAACTACCATGTCGAATTTCATTGTCATTTTGTACGAGGGAAGACTGATTCGGCGACGAAATCATGAACTTGAGACCATGCCCGAGACAGATTTTGTGCGAGTAGACTCTCAGTAGGGACGGCTTTGTCCC